>JAAOOA010002110.1:0-80373 GCA_012861695.1 Trematomus loennbergii
TCTCCCATTGACTTCAATGTTAAAAAAAGAGTTTAAAAAGCTGAATATTTCAAAAAGTATAAAATATTTTTAAAAAGTTGAAGGTTGCCCATCGATTCCTGAACATGCTGAATAGTTTGATATTTGAATGGTTTCTGTAGCTGAAAGTAAGCTGAAGTTATGGAGAGCCAAAGTATGGTTGAAATAATAATAATAAGTTTAAGAGGAAGAATAAATAAATTGAAGTACTATAGTGGAATGCTGTGGCACAGCATTCGCACTAATAATGAAGTATAAAAGAATGCATGACTGAAGTGATGGAGACCATGTTTGAAGGCAAACAAAAAGAGGAAATAACAGGTAAATCAAGCAAATCCCCCTCTCAGATTCCACAGCAACCAGAAGAACATAAATACTGGCTGGTGATTTGATTAATAAGCTTTGTGATGGAATAAAAAATGCACAGTGCATTTCCTTAGCTGTGGATGAGTCCACTGACACCACTGACAATGCTCAGTTGCTGGTGTTTGTGAGTTTTTATGATGAGGCAAAGGGGTTTGTTGAAGATGTGTTGGGCCTGACGAACCTCAGTGGACCACAAGGGGGCAAGACATTTATAAAGCAATAATGGGAATGCTGAATGAAAGAGGGTGCATCTGCCTTTATTCATAACTGTGCAGCTCTTACACTGCGACTCTGAGGGATCAAGCACAGACACAATAACAATGAAAACGGCTGCATACAGATTATTTTTGTTTTTGCAACCTCGTGTTAAGAATCTTGTTGCAATTGTTTAAAAGTTTGGACCTTTAAGATTTGTATTTGAGTACCCCTGCCTTAAACTGTACAGGAGCCTGGAGGAGAGGGATGAATTGCCGGCCGGTATATCTACAGGGATTATTAGTATATTGTTTAAGAAAGGAAATAGGAATAAATTAGAAAACTATAGACCACTTAGTATGTTAAACACAGATTATAAAGTGCTAGCACAGGTGTTAGCAAATAGAATTAAGAGGGTTATAAAATCAGTAGTGGGAAACACACAGGCGTATAGTATTCCAGGGAGAGATATTTGTGACACTATAGTAGTATTAGGGACACAATTAGTCACATGAAGGAGGGTATAGGTGGGATAGTAGTTAGTTTAGATTTAAATAAAGCTTTTGATAGGGTTAGTCATGGATTTTTGTATAGAGTGTTAGAGAAGGCAGGATTTGGGAAAAGAGTAGTAGGGTGGTAAGGAGGATTTATAGTAGTGCAGTCAGTTGCGTTAAAATTAATGGGGTGGTTACCAATGTGTTTAAGTTAGGGAGGTCGGTCCGGCAAGGATGCCCTCTATCAGCAATGCTGTACACGCTGTCAGCCGAGCCCCTCGCGACTCTGCTGCGGCAAAACAGGTTTATCAAAGGAGTGGAGGTGCCAGGAGGGGGGGTTAGTTTAGTTTATCAGTATGCAGACGACACCACCATTACCATTAAAGATAGGGAAAGTGTTAGGGAAGTGTTGAAGACAGTTAGTTTGTATGGTAGGGCATCAGGAGCTAGGGTGAATTTAGATAAATCAGAGATTATGTATATAGGACAGGTGAGGGATAGGAGTTGTGATATAGGGTTGAAGGAAAATAAGGATTATTTTAGGGTGTTGGGGATCAATTGGGGATTAAAGATGTGGAGGGTAGGGACAGACAGTATGTAGAGTTAATTAATGGAATAGTGAAGACGTTGAGGTTTTGGAAGATGAGGGGGCTTAAGTTGAGGGGGAAGATAGCTGTAGTGAATGGGTTAATCATGAGTAGGGCACTTTATATAATGACGGTTTTAGATGTACCGGATAGTGTAGTGAATGAAATAGATAAGATAGTTAGTGAGTTCATATGGGATGGGAGGGGGTAAGGATTAGAGATGGGCGAGTCCTGATTCATCCGGATCATTAACCCGGATCCTAGAAATGAGCTGGTCGTGACGAGTCTCCCCTCTCCATTAACCAGTCCTTGAGTCCCACACTTGGTGTGACGTACAAATTAAAACTATAAATTGCGTCACTCGCTACTCTCTTTATAACATGTAAAATCACATTACAACGTACCCCAGTCCATCTGCCTACCCTTTAGCAAGTATACAGGATAGCTGCCTGCCAGAAGTTATCGTTTGGCTCAGGGGAGGGGACGCGGATCAGTGAAACTTCCTGCAGACTCGTGGGGACTCAGAGGAGCCGACAGGCTCCTAACCGTAATAGCATAGTAGATCCAGAGATCCATACTCGTCATGTGCATGAGCATAGCCCCTCCTCCAGCACCCGGCTCCCGCGCTATATTATGCACGAGTCAACAGCAGACTCGCAGATTCGCAGATTCGCAAATCCTGACTCGCTGTGCAACACACAGCAGAGCAGACTCGTGCGGACTCGGAGCCGTAACCATATAGCAGCAGATCCAGATATCCAGCAGACTCGTCGTCATGCACGAGTCAACAGCAGACTCAGATTCGCAAATCCTGACTCACTGTGCGCAACACACAGCAGAGCAGACTCGTGCGGACTCGGAGCCGTATATAGCAGCAGATCCAGAGATCCAGCAGACTCGTCCTCATGCACGAGTCAACAGCAGACTCAGATTTGCCAAATCGCAAAATAACCCTTTTTTTTGTGATCAACATTTTTTATTAAAGCAAAATACACTGTGTAGCGGAGGTTAATATAACGTCAGTTTAATAGATAGATAGATAGATAGATAACTTTATTGATCCCAAATTGGGAAATTGTTGTTGTTACAGCAGCATAAAAGGCATTTTACAATAAAACAAAACTACAAAATATACAAGAATAGAAAGAAAAATAAAATAAAATATAAAATATACATGTCGAAATAGAAAATATACATGCAGATATTATATATATATATATATAAACAAATATATATATATTCAAAATATATGGAATAATAATATGCTCGTGAAATGCAACAACTTTTCGGTTTCACCGATAGGATTTCTACGGTCTTGGTGATGCTGACTCATATGACTCAAATGACTCGTATGATCCGGATCTCTTCAATGACTGACTCAGAAGACCCTGAGTCCGTAAAAGGATCCTGATTTGCCATCTCTAGTAAGGATAGCTAGAGAAGTGTTAGAAAATGAGTGGAGGGATGGAGGTTTACAGCTGATAAATTTAAGAAGGAAAATTAAAGCAATTAGGATTAAAATGATGGTTCGCTACTTGGGAAATAAGGAAGATCAGTTATGGAAAATATTCTTAAAGGAACAAATAAATAAATGTGGAGAATGTGGTGATAATGCTATTTTTATGGTGCTAAGAAAGGGGATGTTGAAAGGTTTGAGTGCTTATCAAAGGGAAGTAATGAGTGCATGGGGTGAGTTTTTGAAGTATGTTAGGTATGAGTGTGTGATGTGCAGCAGGTGTGGGAGCAGCCGATCTTCCTTAACCTGTTACGCACCGCCCCCCCGGTACTGGGCGGATAAACGCGTCATTTGCAGGAAACAACGTCTAAGGATTCTTAATATTTAATAAACTATGAATGTTTTATATCCATGTAACGGGAAGAAACTCAGCTACTAATTTTTTTTTCTCCAAAAAAACCCCACAATGCTAACACTCAGCCTCTGAATTAGCCACGAGCGAAAAAATGCTAACCTATCACTGCACCTAAACTCACTCATAACTCCCTTATTACTTATCCTAGATGCACAGCCAACCCATCGATTAGCATCGCCTGGAGACACAGAATCTGGGGGTGCCCACCTCAACACTCAGTGATAAACATTTGCGACGCTATAAACGAAAACGTACATCAAAACATGTGGCGCTAGGTAGCTACAAACGCTAACATGGCTTACCTTGGTCAAAACTGGTCTTCAATGGCAGTAAACGATAATAAACGATGCTGCAGTTAATCCATAGGTTAATCCAATGTGTCTGTGTCCTCTTTGAAATGATTTCTGATAATCCATAAGCAATAAAACTGCTTTTTCGTTTCCAGATGTCAGAGCGAGAGATCGCTTCACTCTGGTGCAAACCTGCATGCGCGAAGCCCCCACCGTTTGTTTTCACAACGAGTGTGTGTGGGGGCATCCCCCTTCGATTCTATGTTGGAATGAATGGTATGTGGAGAAATGGATTGGAAGGAGCTGTGGCTGTTTGGTGTGATTGAGAAGAAGGATGAATGCAATGTGAATCTATTAAACTATGTTCTGAGCCACGCCAGGCGTGCGGTCCAGATAAGGAGGAACATTGCCCATTTCGAGGGTAAAATGTCTGACGTGTGGCACATAATGAAGAGGACAACAAAAAGGGACATAAACCTTGTTCTCATACACGTGAAAAAGGACATATTTCGTAAATGGCAGCAAATTAATTGAGATGGATGAGGAGGGAGCTTTGTGCTTCAACTTTGAAAAATGACATAAGACACACTACTTTTCAGTGAAATAATGACAGTATATGTCATTTTATGTATGCGTTTCATACAAATTATGAAGCTATATGACATATTAAATGTGTGTCTTTGTTATATGCAGTAAGTACTTTATGTAATTGTGATGAACTGTTAAATGCAGTGGCGAGCCATCAGGGCCCTCTAAGCCCTCTGTGAGGGCCTAAGATATGTGTATTTTTTTTTTAAATATATATTTTTTTAATATTAATTTAGTTATATTTTTCATTAGTTTTACCGAAAAAAACTTGATTTAATTGTATTTAAAATAACATTTCCAAAGAAATAAATCCTTCGAATCTGCCTGTTCAGTCTCTGTTGAATGTGAAGGGTTACATGAAAGAAGCTCGTCTGGCCCTCTCTGCGATTCACAGAGGGCCCGCTATAGTAACTGAACGAGAGAGTAATGTCAAATGACAGTACAATTGACCAATCATATCTTCCCTCTAAATGGGTGGGTTTTATTATCGCGGACTTTATGACAAGTTCCGCCCGCTGTGAAACTTTTCTTGTTTCCATAGCAACAACAACTTCCTGTCAACAGCGTGAACTCGCCTTCAAAATAAAAGCATGCCAAATTACACTTAAGACATACAACTGCAACAAAAGTAACAAACACAATGCAATATCATTTTCAATGTCAAAGAACACAAATGGGGTTCCCAGTGTTGTTTTGTGTGGTAGAGGGTCGCTGTCATTGATGCGTTTTGCACCCTGGGCCGTTGTTTTGATATTCCGCTGAAGTATACGCTGTGACGTAATAACTCTTTTTTTTTTTTTTTTCTCGAGGGAATTGGTGGGGGTCAGAGGGCCGAGGTATAAAGCTCACGGCTCGCCACTGGTTAAATGTCTATTTTTGATAATAAAATATTTTAAAAAGTAGGGGCTTGGACTGTGAGCTGTAGGGTCGCTGGTTCAAGTCCCCGAACAGACCTAAAATATGGGGTGTTTCTCAATCGCGAGTAAAGCTGCTTCAGAGCCACTATTTCAAGCATACTACGTCATCGAGTGCCGCCGAAGTACTGTTCCAATCTCCAGCATACTTGGAAATCTACCGAGCCCGGCGTACTCCGTTTGGAGAAATATCGAGGCTGCACATGAGTAGACTCCGCGGTCTTAAAATCCCCACAATGCTTTGCGCACCGACCAATTTCCCCAAATCTGTGGCGGAAGATGTAAGGCGGGGGCCTCTCATATGACGCACACCTGCACACTTGCTAGTGTGTTCCACACTTCGTTTTCCGAATGCCAGGAAGTATTCTTGACTCGCTTCTGAAGCAAGATGCTTGATTGATTGATTGATTGATTGAAAAAGTTTATTAACAGCTTGTATATTGGGTACAGTACAGTACAGCTCAAAACATACAATTGTTAAGGGGATGCAGACCAGAGAAAGACTTTCGTCTTGTTTACATCAGGGTCCCCCATTTCCAATTCATCATATCATTTAAGACATATAAGACATATTTGACATACAGATGGCTTATTTACAATTTACATACAGGTGGTTTTTTACATACAGATGGCTTATTTACAATTTTCATTTTAGATTTCGTTCTAATACATCCTAACCGGACATTTAAGACATACCAAGTCTACAGATATACAGTTAGTAACAGAGTCTAAAATGCGAGTATATACATAGATGGGGGGGGAAGCTGTCCATTGTACGACAGGTTGAGATTTGTACCATTACCGGGGCCAGTTTTGCAATGCTCTCCCCCGAAGGTGCTCTTTAAGAGAGGTTTTGAAGGTAAGTATAGTTTTACTTTCCTTTACAGTTGTGGGAAGAGCGTTCCACCTTGATGTGGCATAATTGCGAAACGTGTATTCCCCCTTTTTTGTGCCAAATCTGGGTTTTACATGATTTGTGGAGCTCCCTCTGGTGTTATGATCATGGTATTCCTTGACCTTTGGGAAGAATTTTGACATGTACATGGGTACCATAGAGGTGTAGTGGATCTTGTAGACCAGGCCCATTGCAAGTAGCTGTACTCTGTCGTCTACTCTAAGCCATCCTAGGTTGTCAAAGTGGGCAGAGGTGAGGTGGGTTCTAGATGAAAGGTCAAGCAGTAGTCTGACCAGTTTATTTTGCGATGTTTGAAGTTTTATTTTTAGCGCCTTGGAGGTGCTATGGTACCATGACGTGCAAGCATAGTCATAGTACCCTTGAATGAGTGCTCCTGCCAGAGTTTTCAGGGTGTTTTGTTTACCAGAGAGGAGATCCGGTATAGGAATCTAGTTCTTTGATTGACTTTTTTTATTACATTGGATGCCATTTTGTCACAGGAGAGGTTTGCCTCAAGAATAGATCCTAGGTATGTAATTTCCTTCTTACTAGTGACACACCCACTGCAACTGAGAAGTCGTCGGATTTGCTGAGATTATGTTTCGAACCGAAGAGAATGGACTCTGTTTTACCCAGGTGTAATGATAATTTATTATCGGCGAGCCAGGTGCAGATTCTGCCGAGCTCGGAGCTGAGGGTTTTTTCAACCTGCAATCTGCTCCTGTCAGAGACCAGCAGGGCTGAGTCGTCCGCGAACAGGAACAAGTTGCAGTCACATGCTGATGACATGTCATTTGCATAAATTAGGAACAGTAACGGACCTAATATGCTTCCTTGTGGAACACCACAGCTCACTGGGAGGGGGGGGGACAGAGTACCGTTTACCTCCACCATCTGTTCTCTCCCCTCCAGGTAGGATTGCATCCAGCTCACCGATAGTTTATCAAAACCAATTGCTTTTAGCTTGTCAATCAGAATGGGGTGATTGACAGTGTCGAAAGCCTTTTGTAGGTCCAGCATCACCATGCCGCAGTATTTACCCTCGTCCACCTCTTGTTTGATGTGGTCGTTCAAATAAAGAAGGCATGTGTCAGTGGAGTGGGATGTTCTAAAGCCAGATTGAAATTCATAGATTAGTTTCTTTTCCGCGAGGTACTTTTCGACCTGTTCATATACTATTTTTTCCATGACTTTCGAGATGGAGGTAAGTATGCTCGGCAGACATGTGCTACCAAGCAAGCGTACTCGCGATTGAGAAACACCCATGGAGTGTGGACTGCTACTTGGAGAGGTCCCAGTTCCCCTCCTGCCCTGCCGTGATGCCCTTGAGCAAGCAAGAGCCTTTTTTTGCAGAGGGGACAGAGAAATAAATCTGGACAGAGTGTCTAACTTGATGATTTGGCGGGTAGGGTACAAAATACTGCTTTAAAAAAGGGGGATAGTTGCAATGCATTTAAATATCAGCTGAAGCCAATGCGTGTGTCTTCTTACATTTAATGAAGGCCATTTAAGTTGGTTATACATTGAGCAGTGATGTGTACGAAATGGACAACCAAGAACAAATCTGCATATTCTATTGTAGGTTATGTTGAGTGGAGCAAGATCTGATTTATGTGCATTTTGGCAGACAACATCACAATAGTATATAATATAACAAAAACAAGTTAAAACAGATTTTTCCAAGGAGTTTTTCAACTGAAGTAATATATGTTTAACCTGTTACGCACCGCCCCCCCCCCCCCCCCCCCCCCCGCCCCGGGCGGATAAACGCGTCATTTGCAGGAAACAACGTCTAAGGAATCTTAATATTTAACCTGTTAAGCCCGAGAGTACCGACCGGGTACTGCCGCAACATCTTGCAGGAAACAGTGTCTGAGGGCATGTTCATTTAATAAAACTATGAATGTTTTATATCCATGTAACGGGAAGAAACTCATCTTCCTGATCATTTTTTTTTTTTTTCAAAAGAAAACCCACATGCTAACACTGATTCTCTGAATTAGCAACGAGCGAAAAATGCTAACACTTTACTGCACCGAAAATCACTCACAAAACCTTATTATTTATCTTTTCACCACATCCAACACATCGATTCACATCGTGAGGTGACACAGAATCTATTGACACCGACAATTACTCCTGAATTATACGTATTTGCGACGTTATAAGCAAAAACGGACATCAAAACAGGTGACGCTAGGTAGCTAAAAATGCTAACATTTTACCTTGGCTCTCTAGTCTCTCCAAAGTGGTCTTCAATGGCATTAAAACGATAAAAACGCTGCTGAAGTTAATCCATAGGCAGTGGCGGCCGGCCCATAGGGGCGCTAGGGGCGCCGCCCCCCCTCTTCCCACATTACAAATTAAAAAAATAAAAAAAATAAAAAATATATATTTAAAAAATATATTTTTTATTTTTATTTTTATTTTTAATAAACAAGGTAAATATTATATATTGGTATCAGTCAAATGTATAATCTACAATAAAATCTCGTTTAAAATTGTGTTACGATGTCTAAAGTTACTGATAAGTCACATGTTTCCTGCCTGGCCTTGCCCGTGTATCATTACCCTCTCTCATCTGGGCGCTATGCACAGCGCCCAGACGAGAGTGCAGCAAGTGCAACAGAAGCCAACTGTTGCTATCTTCAAAACTATGCAGCCGAAACATAATTTCAGCCAATCAGCGTCGTCAAATCTGATGGTCACAGGGCGCCTACGTCAGCGCCCGGTGCAGTCTGTGAGTTGTTTGGACTCCTATCCAAGGAGACAAAACAGGAAGCTGTCATACACTCTGGAAGCTACCATTAGCAGCTAATGAAAACTCTGTTTTTGACATAAAAATGGAATTATGGATAATCAATCATTTTTTCAAAGTGACAGACCATTGGATTAACCTAAGGATTAACCTTCAGCTGCGTTTTTCTCGTTTTTGATCAGAATTGTTATTCTGCAAAAGGTGAGCATATCTCCGTGTTTTGCTACCTAAAGCTACTTCGTGTGATGTCTGTATTTGCTTCCCCTGTCGCGAGTTCTGATCGCTCAGTGATGATACTTATATTTCTAGAATCTGTGTGTGTGCATATCCGATAAGTATATCGATTGATTTATACCTAGAGTGCGTTAGCATTTTTTTGCTCAGGGCTCATTTAGACGCTTCTTGTGAGACTTGTGTTTTGTTTCGGTAAACATGGTTCATATCATCAGTTAGCTGCGTTTCCTCTGAGTAGGACACATGAATAGTTTATTACATTTAAGAAGCCCTGAGACACAGTTTCGTGAGAAAAAAAACGGGGGGGAAAAAGCCCCATAACAGGTTAAATGGGAATTAAATCATTTTAAGTAATTTTGAGTGTTCCCAAAGCCCCGGTGTTCTGCAGTTTGTGTGGGCCTACTGTACTGTTGCACAGTTTATGCTGTAGAAACTATGTCCAGGACAAGGTGTTTGGAAGTTTTGGAAGATTCATAGCTAACCACACTGAAGTTATGGAGGTATTGATCAGTCTTCTCATATTTTTAAGCCTCGAATTGTCCTTCCCCCCACCTAAAATATTTTCCACCAGCCGCCACTGTCCATAGGTTAATCTAATGTGTCTGTGTCCCTTTTAAATGATTTCTGATAATCCATAAGCATTAAAACTGCTTTTCCGTTTCCAGATGTCAAAGCTAGAGATAGGTTCACTCTGATTGAAAATTACATGCGCGAAGCCCCCACCTCTTCTCTTCACAACGTGTGTGTGTGGGGACTCCCCCTTCGATTCTATTGGCTCTAACGGTCAGAAAGAGGTGTCAACCATCCAAATCGACCAAGGGGGGCCAGAGATATGGAAAAAAAGTTTTTTCACCCAAATCACCTCAGAGGTGGAGTGGTTTTGGCTAAACCTCTCTAAAAAGGTCAAATGTCACTTGTTTTGCATCAATCTTGATACAGGGTACTTATTATATGTTGTACTTTGGATTCCTCAAGCTTTTAGTCTACTAACCCATCAACCAAGGGTAGTTTTCACTATAAGTAAAAAAATTTTTGGACGGACACTATAATTTACAGTTTTTTACTATGTAAAATCTGAATTTTCTTTCAAATAAAAAACATCTATATTGATTCTGACACTTCTACATCCAACTCACAGATGTAACCTTGCTTTGATAAAATAAATTATTCATATATCCCTTTTAGAAGTTAAGTTGTAGTCATTTGTTTTGGGCATGTCATTTTCGAGCCTGAAACATGAAAAACAGGCTTGGTGCTTAACAGGTTAACAAACCAATGAACAAAATGATATATTATGAAAAACTATAAAATACAATACACACATTTGACATGGTTATATGAGGACCCCCTTAGTGGTTCTAGGAATATTTTATATAAAATTGTAATTTCTATTTAACTTATTGTACTAAGATTATTTTTGTAATCATGAATGGTATTTTTTTAATTAACCTTTTTATTTGTTTATCTCACGTAGGCCTACCCCCTGCAGTACCCCAACGTACCCATAGGGGTCCGTGTACCCCCATTTGAGAATCACTGTCTTAGGCTGTGACATGCGCTCACATATTTCGCTGCTTCTATGCTGCTGGCCCTATTTTCTCCAAGTACATGTTGCATTTTATTCTGGTCAGAGAGTGATTCAAAATCTTGGAGTTTACATTTGATCTTTGTTCTAATGTCTTGGTATGTTTGACAGTGCAGCAGGAAGTGTTGCTCTCTCTCTCTCTCTCTCTCTCTCTCTCTCTCTCTCTCTCTCTCTAGTCTTGAGAGGTCATTAACCTCCTTGAAACCTGGGATTACAGAGTTCAACGTGTTACAGTAAATGCTCCTTACTTCGTTGAATGTTTGGCACTTTAGGAGGAAGTGCATCTCTGTCTCAGTCTCACCTGTCGTACGGTGACCACATATTCTGTTTTCTTTTGGTTGCCAGGATCTGTTGTGTCTTCTTGTTGCCAGTTTGTGGTCACTGAGCCTGTGCTTGGTTAGGATCTGTCTCTGCGTTCTATCTCTGACAGTAGACAGATATTCTGCCAGCTCATAATCTCTCTTTAGAGCCAGGTAACATTCTAATCTACTTTGGCTTCGAGTTTCTTCTTTCCAATGTTGTAAATCAAATCAAATCAAATCAAATCAGGTTTTATTTTAAAGCACATTTAAAAGCGATTTTTGGTCGAGCCAAAGTGCTGTACATGTAATAAAAACACATTACTAAATAGTTGTGTTTACATTGTGTTATAATGCGTTTGACTGTGATTGGTGTTTGGAGAGCAGTGTTGTTGAGAGACTGGTCAGAGTGGCTCTGAGAGGGGGCAGTTAGCCTCAGCACCAGCTGACATAGGGACTCTTTCCTGGGTTTAGCTCTTGGCTTTGGAGGGCTTTGGAGTGGAGGGTGTCTCGGGGGCTGGATCTAAGGTGGTTAAAGAATGTAGTGCTCTCTTTTGAGTGTTAATGATCAGTGGGTATCTGCCTAATTCTGCTCTACATGCATGTGTTGGTGTTTTTCTCTGAACACGTCAAATGTATCTGCAGAATTCTGCATGTAAAGACTCTGTTGGATGTTTGTCCCAGCGGGTATAGCTCTGGTGTGCACCAATAACATATTTGATATTGCATTTTTACAAAACGCTAACTATTTGTGTGTGCGTTGAAACATATTTGTGTGGATGGAGACATGTATGTCTGCTGCCTCAGGAGTCCCCGGGGACAACCAGTCTGAAAGGACTCCTGCTTCAGCTCCACCTCTCTCTGAGCCTCTGGTTTCCAGCAGCAGGTTCTTTGGGTTCCACCATAACAGCACCAAGACCTCCTGGACACAGCTTTGATCAGCTCAGCCGGGGCTCCTCGAGGCGTCCTTCACCCAGAGAAGCTCCTTCAGAGCAGAGTCCGGCTCCTGTGGCTTTCATATTTTAGAATTCATTTTCTAATGGGATTTCTGTTCTAGGATCAGATTCTATTAGATAGGTGAGAAATAATAAAAGCTTTTTTAAAACATTATGTTGAGTCCCTGAGCAGAAGGAGCAGAGGATCTGTTGAAGACACAGAGAAAGGGTTCACTAATGGAGACCACTTGCTAGAGGGTATCAGATGTAGATGTGAGGGTACCTGCAGTCTGTGTTCTTATAAACATGTGTTCTGTTGTTCATCATCAACTCATGTTGGAACTGAGTCCAGTTTGAATCTCTGAAATATTGTTTCATCTCTTTGATCGTGTGTCTTTGACCTCTGTTTGACCTTCTGTCCTCTGCAGACTCTGTCAGGCTGCTGGGGGGGACTGGTCTGTGCTCGGGCAGACTGGAGGTGAACTCTGACCAGTCTAGCCAGTCTAACCGTCCTGGTCCTCAGTGTGTGAGGCTGACTTTGACCAGCAGGATGCTCAGGTGGTCTGCCGGCAGCTGGGCTGTGGGGCTCCTTCAGTCCTCCAGGGGGCGCTCTATGGAGAAGGGGAGGCTCCAATGTGGACCAAAGAGTTCCAGTGTGGAGGCCATGAGTCTGCTCTCCTGGACTGTAGCTCAGCCTCAGAGAGAAACACCTGCTCACCTGGCAGAGCTGTTAGCCTCACCTGCTCAGGTAGAGAGGAGCTGTGATTGGTTCATTCTGTTCTCATCAAACTCACTTTATTCTCTCTCTGATCACTCTCTTGTTTCTCTCCAGAGCCTGGTGGTGTTAAGCTGGTCGGAGGAGAGAGTCGCTGTGCAGGAGCTCTGGAGGTGGAACATCGGGAGAATGGAGACCAGTGGACAGCTCTGACTCTCTCTGGACCCTGAAGACAGCAGGAGTCGCCTGCAGAGAGCTCGACTGTGGCTCTGCTGTTTCTGTGGGACGGAGAGAGGAGTCCTCAAAGAGATCTGTGTTGGTGATCAGCTCTAACTGTGTTGAGTCTGGATCTGCTCTGAGGGAGTGTGCAGCATCACATTCCTCTACCTCCTTCCTGACTCTCACCTGCTCAGGTAAGCCCATCAGTGACATTGTTTATGACATCATGTCCTCTGTCTCTTTGTTAGTCTCTCTCTCTCTCTGACAAAGAGACTATCCCTCTCTGCTACCTGGACTGTCACAGACTGAAAGCTCTTTGTAATGTCTTCAAAGCGGTGTCTTCAGACTGTGAGGAGGTTTTCACAGAGACTGTTTTTATTGTTGCTGCTGGGGCATAAACATGTGGATCTCCAAAAGCAGGAACAACAAAGTAAACAGTACAGCAGCTCAGCAACTCACTAACATGTGTTTCTCTTGGTGAAAGCAAGAGGAGTTAGATTTTAGATTTCACTCTCTGATGAGAAACATGGAGGAGTTTTTAAACCGTTAGTGTTTCACTCCATCTGTCTCTCTCTCTCTCTCTCTCTCTCTCTCTCTCTCTCTCTCTCTCTCCCCATCTCTCTCACTCTCTCTCTCTCTCTCTCTCTCTCTCTTTCTCTCTCTCTCTCTCTCTCCTCTCTCTCTCTCTCTCTCCCCATCTCTCTCACTCTCTCTCTCTCTCTCTCTCTCTCTCTCTCTCTCTCTCTCTCTCTCTCTGCTCTCTCTCTCTCTCTCTCTCTCTCTCTCTCTCAGTCTTGAGAGGACATTAACCTCCTTGAAACCTGGGATTACAGAGTTCAACTTGTTACAGTAAATGCTCCTTACTTCGTTGAATGTTTGGCACTTTAGGAGGAAGTGCATCTCTGTCTCAGTCTCACCTGTCGTACAGTGACCACATATTCTGTTTCTTTTGGTTGCCATGATCTGTTGTCTTCTTGTTGCCAGTTTGTGGTCACTGAGCCTGTGCTTGGTTAGGATCTGTCTCTGCTTTCTATTTCTGACAGTAGACAGATATTCTGCCAGCTCATACTCTCTCTTTAGAGCCAGGTAACATTCTAATCTACTTTGGCTTCTAGTTTCTTCTTTCCAATGTTCTAAATAGTTGTGTTTACATTGTGTTATAATGCGTTTGACTGTGATTGGTGTTTGGAGAGCAGTGTTGTTGAGAGACTGGTCAGAGTGGCTCTGAGAGGGGGCAGTTAGCCTCAGCACCAACTGACATAGGGGACTCTTCTCTGGGGTTAGCTCTTGGCTTTAGAGGGCTTTGAGTGGAGGGTGTCTCGGGGGCTGGATCTAAGGTGGTTAAAGAATGTTAGTGCTCTCTTTTGAGTGTTAATGATCAGTGGGTATCTGCCTAATTCTGCTCTACATGCATTTGTTGGTGTTTTTCTCTGAACACGTCAAATGTATCTGCAGAATTCTGCATGTAAAGACTCTGTTGGATGTTTGTCCCAGCGGGTATAGCTCTGGTGACTGAGTGGACCCCTTACTTCACTACCGTACAGCGCAATGGGCTGGATCACACTATCAAATATTTTAAGCCAGATTTGTATTGGAATTTGGAAATGATAAAATGTTCTCTTAATTGCATTTACAGCTCTTCTGGCTTTTTCTTTGAGTGCATTCACTGCCATGTTGAAACTTCCTGATGCTGTTATGGTTAAACCAAGGTAGGTATAACTCATACTATGTTCAGTGATATGATTATTTATTAGGGATGCTCCGATCGATCGGTCACCGATCGAGATCTGCCGATACTCACTCTCTACCGATCGATCGGTGCTCTCTAAACATGCCGATCGCGAGAGCCGATCGCATGACGTAAAATACATGACACTTTTCTCTGTGCGCAAAACAAGCTCGCCAAAATGCCTTCACCAGTCTGTCATTATTTTAAAGTGTCCGAAAAAGACAGTAAAATAGCGGTATGCAACGTGTGTGTGAAGCAGAAATCCTGCAGCTCCACCCGCTGTGACGGACCGGTGAACGGAGCGAAACACACACTAAGAGTTAGACCTAACACACTTAGCTATTTTATCTACCTCTGGAACAAGCTAAACTAGTTATAAATATAGAGGGGGAGAGAGAGAGGGAGAGAGGAAAAGAGAGCGCTTCTGCTCATTTCTCCCGTGTTATTATCCAAAGTGAATGTAACTTGAATAATGTACATCATTTGAATGTAATAATTAAGTTGATTGTTGTTTGTGGAAGCTCCAGTGAATGAGCCCCATTAACTGAGTTTTAAACATCACTTTAAATGGAAGATTTAAAGTGATGTTTAAATCTTCCATTTAGGCCCCGCCCACTCGATCGGATCGGCGATCGGTATCGGCCGATACTGATTCCGGCTATCGGCGAGAATGTGTATCAGGAGAATGTGGGTTGGGCCACGGCCGGCCATTGCCGCTCGAAAGCGCTGGAGACGCTGTAGTACATATGCCAGGCCTGTAAGTGGCGCTGTAGTCTGCCACAAAAGCAGCGAAGAAAACTTCCCGCGCATGGTTGCCATGGTCGCCATGGTCGCCCTTCTGTTTATTTTCCGCTGTGGCTCTTTTTCTCCCTCCCCGAGGCAAGCGTTTGCTCCCGCTGCTTTAATTCAATGCAATCCCTCCCCGTCGAGGCAAGCACTGTAATTTTCTCCGGTTAGTCCACCAGCAGATGACAAACACCCACCTCTCCGCCTCTTCCAAGGAACGAGGGGACCGTGCGGTAGAGTTTCAGTTAGGTTTTTTTTCGCAGGTCAAGATGTCCGTTAAAGTTGAAATCTTCCGGACAAAATTTGAAAAGTGCCGGTCAAAGGTCTTCTTTGTTATTTATTGAGCTTTAAAACTAATAAATAACGACTCTATATAATAATATAATAAAACACGGAGGACGGAGATGACAGCCCAGCAGCTGTTCAGAGCACGCTCCCCTCTCCTGCAGGGGGGCGTGGTCAGCTGCAGCTCACAGAATCAGCCCCTGCAAAAACAGTGCTGGAAAGAGCAAATGGAGCGAAATGAGGCATGGCTAAAATGCAGGATCTGTTTGGTATTTTGAAAAAAAAAACTATATTTATATACTTTATATAGGTATGGCCCTACAATATATTGTTCAAATATAGCATGATAGGTGTCCTTTAAATTACAACCCTGACGAACACCTCTTCTCTGGGTGAAGAATTCAGTTTGTTTGTCTCCAGACCGCGAGATGATTACAAAATTATTTAATTTTTTTTATCAATAAATATTTTTTTACAATTATTATTAGTAATAACGTGTGCATAAACATTTTTCAGGGGCGGACTAGCCATCTGTATAATTTCCCCGCAGCGAGGCTCCCCCCGTTGACTATCCACTAGCGCAGTGTTTCTCAAACTTTTTCATACCAAGGACACTTAACCAATAAAAAAAAACACTCACGGACCACCTGACTCCACAAATATCCCAAAACAATAGGCCTGCTTACCACTCCAACAGTACATAACAGCCTAATAATGACAGCTTAACCTTCTCTTCATCGCCTCGTTCACACAATAAATCAACAATGCAAATACAACTAAAGATTATATAAGCATTTAGTTCAAATGCGATTTAAAATGCTCACAGGTTTTACACCTCTTATGAAATGTAGACTACATTTATTACGGAGTTTATGTCCGAGCTAACAGACTCACAGATCGTTGGCTACTGAGAGAAATGCAAAATACACCGCGTGTAGTACGACACAAACCTCCGCTGTGGATTTTCAAAACAAAATACAGTAAAACTATGGTCGCAGGCCCAAGTTTAACTCTCTGAAGCCTGCATGGTCTGCCTACAAAACAAAAATAAAAAAACGTTTATGCAGCCCCAACAACAGCCTCTGATCATCAACAGACTTCATGCAATGCTTCATCGGATGCGTACATATTCCATTACAGCAGCACAATCTAGCGGCTCTTAGTATTGACACATATTGAAATGTGTTGCTGCACAGGTCACCTTTAGCTCTCTGAAGAGATGGGTGATGTCATTTGTGTACTTAATTATAACTAAGTACTTTGACTGTACTTACAGTAAACAGAGTTCTAGGGTATCATGAGTACTTTCTGCTGTTTTATACTATATGTTAGTTTGTTTGTCTGAACACCTTGTTTCTCGTGTGCATTAAGAACACTTGTGTTAAGCCATGATTTAACAATAAATAGGTTGTATACAGTATGAAATACCACGTACTGTCGGCCCTCCAATGCCACCCTGACCTCTTGCCCCCCCTTTGCCTCCCCATGTAAAATGTTCTAGAACCCCCACTGTGCAGGTGTGAGGTGAGACAGGTAACACACTGCTGCTGCTCCGGCAGTGATAACTGGGAGCCTCTTATTAGTAATAGAACAGCGAACATGTCTGCAAACACAAACTCTGTCAGAAGTGTGCAGCTGTTAAAACCACTGACAGCCGATCCAGCAGCGATCAGGAATCACAAACGGAAGTCCTTTAACTTCACACTCAGAGGAAAGGACGTCTCATTGCTCTGAAAACACATTTCCTTACTCCCTCCCTCTTCGTGTGGAGGAAAGGACGCAAGTGAGGGAAGCATGGACTCAAGTTCAGAAACTTAGGATGGACCTCATATTGTGTTCTTCCAAGCTAGAGTGGAAGTGATATTAACATTGTTTTCCGCTTCGTTCTGATGCCTTAGTTTTACCGGGAAGTGGGCAGGGCAGTCATTTCGCTCGAAAGGGACGCACTCATGTGATTGGATTAAATGATGCAGACATCTGATTGCTTACAGAAACTCCCATCTTGAATACATTCATTTGTGAATCTAGTTGCGTCAGGGTGTCTCAGAAATCCACTCACAAAAGTGTTTTTTATCGAAATGTAACAACATCAAATATGTTATTGATGCACAACTGTTAAGCCCCAAGCTTGTTTTTCAGGTCTCAGGCTCGAAAATGAAATTTCCACAACAAATGACAATAACTTCACTTAAAAAGGGGTGAATTAATAATATTTGTTCTCAAAGTAATGATAAACCTGTGAGTTGGATGTAGAAAAGTCAGAATCAATATAGAATTGTTTTTATTTTAAAGAAAATTCAGATTGAACATAGTGAAAAATAATTAATTATAGTGTCCGCCCAAAAAAAAAACATTACTTATAGTGAAAACCACCTTTGGATGATGGGTTAGTAGACTAAAAGCTTTAGGAATCCAAAGCACAACATATAATAAGTACCCTGTATCAAGATTGATGCAAAAACAAGTGATATTTGACATTTTTAGAGAGGTTTAGCAAAACAAAAACCACCTTTGGGGTCATTTGGCCTGATCTGGGCGTATTTGCCGTTTCTCTGGAACCCATTGGTCGATTTTGATGATTGACATCTCTTTGAACCGTGAGAGCCAATAGAATCGAAGGAGAAGTTCCACATACACACTAATGTTACCATTGAGAAATGGTGGCTATGCACAGGCAGTTTGCCCAAAGTGAAACCTATTTTACGCTCTGAAATCTGAAAACTGAAAGCGTGACACAGACACAGACACATTGGATTAACCTATGGATTAACCTTCAGCAGCGTTTTTATCGTTTTAATGCCATTGAAGACTTACAGCTAAGGTAAGAAATGTGCCGTTTTTGCTACCTAATGCTACGTGTTGTGATGTCTGTTTTTGTTTCTCATGTCGCGAGTTTTGATCATGGAGTGATGATACTGATACCTATCGAATCTGTGTAATCTCACAGCATTTTTTCGCTCAGGGCTAATTCAGAGGCTCAGCGTTAGTCTTGTTTTTTTTGCTAAAAATGGTTCATATCATCAGTTAGCTGAGTTTCTTCCCGTTACATGGATATGAAACATTCATAGTCTATTCAATCTTAAGAAGCCCTCAGAGACTGTTGCTTGCAGATGTTGTGGTTTCGGCCCCTTCGGCGGGTCCGTGGGGCTTAACCTGTTACACACCGCCCCCCCGGTACCGGGCGGATAAACGCGTCATTTGCAGGAAACAACGTCTAAGGAATCTTAATATTTAATAAACTATGAATGTTTTTATCCATGTAACGGGAAGAAACTCAGCTAACTGATCTTTTTAAAAAAATAAATAAAAAAAAACACAATGCTAACACTCAGCCTCTGAATTAGCCACGAGCGAAAAAATGTAACCTATCACTGCATCTAAACTCACTCATAACTCCCTTATTACTTATCCTAGATGCACAGCCAACCCCTCGATTAGCATCTCCTGGAGACACAGAATCTGGGGTGCCCACCTCAACACTCAGTGATAAACATTTGCGACGCTATAAACGAAAACGTACATCAAACATGTGGCGCTAGGTAGCTACAAACGCTAACATGGCTTACCTTGGTCAAAACTGGTCTTCAATGGCATTAAAACGATACAAAAACGATGCTGCAGTTAATCCATAGGTTAATCCAATGTGTCTGTGTCCTCTTTGAAATTATTTCTGATAATCCCTAAGCAATAAAACTGCTTTTTCGTTTCCAAATGTCAGAGCGAGAGATCGCTTCACTCTGGTGCAAAACCTGCATGCGGGAAGCCCCCACCGTTTGTTTTCACAACAAGTGTGTGTGGTGGCCTCCCCCTTCGATTCTATTGGCTCTAACGGTCAGAAAGAGGTGTCAACCATCCAAATCGACCAAGGGGGGCCAGAGACGGGACGTGTTATTTACAATATCGGACAAGTAGATCTTTAAATTGACTTGTCCGACGGACAAGTGAAGTTTTTCGCCCTTATTTATTGACAAATTATTGATAAATTCAGCTTACAAAAGGCAGAACTAATTCGTAAATTGTCTGTGTCCGCCATTATTGTGGTTTTGCTTGTCGATTCCTAAGGAAATGCATCTCGCCGCTTTCTGTACTGTTAAATGGGGGCGGGGCGGGACGTGTAGCACATTGGCAGGCTTGGGAAGCAAAACTTGGTTCCGAGTAAGAACAAATAAGTTAATAACAATTGTCCGGTACCGGGATTAATAAGAGTTGTGAGGACAGGAGGCGGAGGCCGAGCCCCGCGGACCGCAGCTCTCTCTCCCTATGCTCCGTATCGTGTTGCCGTATCAGCTGATTCGCTGCCCGTTTAACAGCCTCATATTTGTCAAACTTTCTTATGTTCTTTCTCTAACACGTAATGAAGGTTATTAAGCGTTTTAGCTCCTATATTGTTAATACTGACCGCCATTTCCTTTATGAATTAAATCAGCCTCCCTGTCTGTGTCCTCGCGCTGTCCTCACATCCCCGGACCCCCAGACTCGGAGGAGCACAGGAATGTCAGTAGGCCTATTGTTTATGAAGCAGGGTATAGAAAGTACATTATTGAAATGAAAATACTATTTATTTACTTTGAAAAACAGTAAGCAGCTGATCAGCTGCAGCATGTTTATTGCAGGACATGTGTTGGACACACAGACTGTGTGGTTGGACTCTGTCTCACAGGCAGGTTGCAGTGTAACATCAGAGGAGACTGGGCCAATTGTACATTCTCAAACTGCACCACTTAGAACTAACTAAACACTTATTTTTATATAATTGTATTCAATAACCGTAACAAAATTAAACAGTATGAAGCAGAGGTGTGGACTTGAGTCACATGACTTGGACTCGAGTCAGACTCGAGTCACCAATTTGATGACTTTGGACTCGACTTGACAAAATCACAAAACACTTGCGACTCGACTTGGACTTGAACACCAATGACTCGGGACTTGACTTGGACTTGAGCCTTCTGACTTGAGGTGACTTGATAATTTAATTCAGGGGTCTCCAACACGCCGATCGCGAGATGCCGCTAGAAGAGCAGACTCCCGTCGGGGAGAGCAGAATCTTCAGCTGCTGCAACTCTTGCTGAGAATCCATGCAGGCAGGGGCGGGACTTTATTTGCTGAGCCACCATGCGGCCAATCATATGCGAGGACACACTAGGATCATACCATTATGTGAAAGAAGGGTGGGGGGCAGACGCTCCAAAGACAGCAGGTGTAGTGGTACAGGCCAGATACACAGAGCGACGGGGAGACGGGGAGACGGATTTAAATGCAAGCACGTCGGAAAAAGTCAAGAAATTTGCGAAAACCGAAAAAAGAAGCAGCATCTGGCTGCATTTCAATGATATTGGAGAAAGCAAAGCTGAGTGCAGGATTTGTAAAATGAAAATAACAACTTCAGAGCAGGGTTTTTTTTTTGGTAACCAGAAGTTCAGATCTTGTACTTGAGTAACAGTACCAGAGTGTAGGAATACTCGGTTACAATAAAAGATCCTGCATTCAAAATGTTACAAGTAAAAGTACAAAAGTATTAGCATCAAAATATACTTAAAGTACCACCTGCAGAGGGATCTAGATTCAGGTGTTCTTTTCCCCATAGAGACGCCTCGCTGCATATTATCCCTGCATAAAGATAGATGTGGGTCCCTTATAACATGCTGTACACAGTGGAAATAAACATTCTGGTTACCTCAACATCAGGGATCTTGTACATTAAACTCCTTCTGAATCAAACCGTCACAGTAGCCTAACCTTACTGATCCCTCTTACAATAGAAGAAAAACACGTTACTTTACCAGCAGAGAGAAAATTGATTATTAAATTATTAATGTGACTAATAAAGAGCAGTTTATTAAGTATTATTCTGTTGATCGATGTCATTACATTTGTTGAAAAGCACATAAGGACTTGTTTAAGACTCGTTTTGTCAAAGTTTAGGACTTGACTTGAACTTTCCCATCCTGACTTGAGACTTGACTTGGACTTGAGCGCAAAGACTTGAGACTTGACTCGGACTTGAGCGCAAAGACTTGAGACTTGACTCGGACTTGCAAAACAATGACTTGGTCCCACCTCTGGTATGAAGTGATTTTTAAATAGGAATACAGATTTGACTTAAAGGTGGGGTAGGTAAGTTTGAGAAACCGGCTCGAGATACACTTTTTGTTATATTCCATGGAATGCTCTTAACATCCCGATAGCAATGAATATCTTAAGTGCTTTGACAAAAAATCCATAAAAAAAATTCATCTGTGGAAGCCGTAATACTGTAAAAAGCACGACCAATCATTTTAGCCGGCCCAGCTAAAAAAACTGGATGGCCAACCTGCCTGTCAGCCTTCCATCGGGGCACAAACTTATCCCTGCCCTCATTGGTCATGTGCGCGTTTGTGTGTGTTGGAGGAGGGGCTCTGTAAGGAAGTGGCAGATTTTTTCCGGCTGTGTATTTCAAATTCTAGCGATCTCGAGCTGGTTTCTCCAAAATTACCTACCCCACCTTTAATGTTTTCATAAATATATTTTTCTCCCAGTTTGTCATGGGACATATTTTTACCCTCTCAACGAACCAGAATCGAGAACCGAAAAGAACCAGAATCGAAAAGCATAACCGGAATCGTTCAAATCCAAACGATACCCATCCTCAGTGGCGGCTGGTGGAAAATATTTTAGGTGGGGCTGTGGAAATGGTGATCAAACAATACTAGAGGGGTCCGGGGGGATGCCCCGGTGATTTTTTTTGAGAAAAGACCCCTTAAATCATGACTTCTGGTGATGTTAGAGAGGGGGAGAAGGACAATTTGAGGCTTAAAAATATGAGAAGACTGATCAATACCTCCATAACTTCAGTGTGGTTAGCTATGAATCTTCCAAAACTTCCAAACACCTTGTAGATAGGTGAGAAATAATAAAACCCATTTTTAAAACATGATGTTGAGTCCCTGAGCAGAAGGAGCAGAGGATCTGTTGAAGACACCGAGAAAGGGTTCACTAATGGAGACCACTTGCTAGAGGGTATCAGATGTATTTGTGAGGGTACCTGCAGTCTGTGTTCTTATAAACATGTGTTCTGTTGTTCATCATCAACTCATGTTGGAACTGAGTCCAGTTTGAATCTCTGAAATATTGTTTCATCTCTTTGATGGTGTGTCTCTGTTTGATCTTCTGTCCTCTGCAGACTCTGTCAGGCTGCTGGGGGGGACTGGTCTGTGCTCAGGCAGACTGGAGGTGAACTCTGACCAGTCTAACCAGTCTAACCCGTCCTGGTCCTCAGTGTGTGAGGCTGACTTTGACCAGCAGGATGCTCAGGTGGTCTGCCGGCAGCTGGGCTGTGGGGCTCCTTCAGTCCTCCAGGGGGCGCTCTATGGAGAAGGGGAGGCTCCAATGTGGACCAAAGAGTTCCAGTGTGGAGGCCATGAGTCTGCTCTCCTGGACTGTAGCTCAGCCTCAGAGAGAAACACCTGCTCACCTGGCACAGCTGTTAGCCTCGCCTGCTCAGGTAGAGAGGAGCTGTGATTGGTTCATTCTGTTCTCATCAAACTCACTTTATTCTCTCTCTGATCACTCTCTTGTTTCTCTTCAGAGCCTGGTGTTAAGCTGGTGGGAGGAGAGAGTCGCTGTGCAGGAGCTCTGGAGGTGAAACATCTGGGAGAATGGAGACCAGTGCGGGACTACTCTCTCTGGACCCTGAAGGCAGCAGGAGTCGCCTGCAGAGAGCTCGACTGTGGCTCTGCTGTTTCTGTGGGACAGAGAGTGGAGTCCTCAGAGAGACCTGTGTGGAGGATGAGGTCTCTCTGTGTTCAGTCTGGATCTGCTCTGAGGGAGTGTGCAGCATCATCTTCCTCTTCCTACTTCCTGACTCTCACCTGCTCAGGTAAGCCCATCAGTGACATTGTTTATGACATCATGTCCTCTGTCTCTTTGTTAGTCTCTCTCTCTCTCTGACAAAGAGACAATCCCTCTCTGCTACCTGGACTGTCACAGACTGAAAGCTCTTTGTAATGTCTTCAAAGCGGTGTCTTCAGACTGTGAGGAGGTTTTCACAGAGACTGTTTTTATTGTTGCTGCTGGGGCAGGCAAACATGTGGATCTCCAAAAGCAGGAACAACAAAGTAAACAGTACAGCAGCTCAGCAACTCACTAACATGTGTTTCTCTTGGTGAAAGCAAGAGGGAGTTAGATTTTAGATTTCACTCTCTGATGAGAAACATGGAGGAGTTTTTAAACCGTTAGTGTTTCACTACATCTGTCTCTCTCTCTCTCCCCCATCTCTCTCTCACTCTGTCTCTCTCTCTGTCTCTCTGTCTCTCTCACTCTCCCCATCTCTCTCACTCTCTCTCTCCATCTGTCTCTCTCTCTCTCCCCCATCTCTCTCTCACTCTCTCTCTCCATCTGTCTCTCTCTCTCTCCCCATCTCTCTCTCACTCTCCCACATCTCTCTCTCTCTCTGTCTCTCTCTCCCCCATCTCTCTCTCTCTCTCTCTCTCTCTCTCTCTCTCTCTCTCTCTCTCTCTCTCTCTCTCTCTCTCTCTGTGTGTGTGTGTGTGTGTGTGTGTGTGTGTGTGTGTGTGTGTGTGTGTGTGTGTGTGTGTGTGTGTGTGTGTGTGTGTGTGTGTGTGTGTGTGTGTGTGTGTGTGTGTGTCTCTCTGTGAGAATTGATAGGAATGTTACCATCCAGATGTTTGAAGTGATCGGTCCAGATGTCTCCATTCTGTATAACTGGGTCATCGTGTTTACTTTTACTTCGATTTTTCCAATGTTCCCAGAATCTGTTTGTGTTTAAAGACTCCTCGATTATCGTTAGTTGTTTTTGTGTGTACTGAGCCTTCTTGATTTTGAGTGTACGTTTGTATTGTTTGAGCATGTCGCAGTAAAGGAGGCGTACGTCTGCGTTATTAGGATCTCTATGTTTTTGGTTCCATATTTTCCTAAGTTATTTCCTTTTTTGTTGGCATTCTTCATCAAACCAGTTGATTTCTTTTTGTTTTGGGGGCTTGTTGCTGCATTTCTTCAGTTGGGATGTATGAGCTGTTCTCATGAAGATTTGGTTAATTTGTCTAACTGCCAGGTCTATGCCTTCTTTATTGTGGTCATATGTGGTGTCCAGAAAGTTGTCTAAGAGTCTTTGAATTTGTTCGTTTCCAATAGCTTTCTGGAACTCTTGTGCACTGTCTGGAGCCCATTTGTATTTTCTTTTAATGTTAAACAGATTATTGGGCTCAGATTGTGGACTGTTAGTTTCTGTTCTTTTCATGAACACAGTCATTTGGCTGTGATCCGATAGAGGTGTTAGAGGTTTGACTATAAATGAACTGAGAAAGAGCGGGTCCAAGTCAGTTATCATGTAATCTACGGTACTCGTGCCAAGAGATGAGCAGAAGGTGGGTCTTCCCAAAGAGTCACCTCTAAACCTACCGTTAACAATGTACAGACCGAGGCTTTGACAGAGTTGGAGCAGGTCTCTCCCATTCTTGTTTATCTGAGGGTCAGAATTATGGCGAGGAAGATTTGTGGTGTTGCGGGAAAAGTTTTGTCCAAATATATGTTTGTTACCACTCTCTGAGTATGAGTCTGGATGGGTTCCAGTACGTGCGTTGAGGTCTCCACAGATCAACACTTTTCCTTGGGCCTGAAATCTGCAGATTTGGGTGTGGAGGTGTGGGAATATTTCCTCGCTGTAGTAAGGAGAGTCACTCGGAGGCACATATATTGTACATAAAAAACAAATCATTTTCTGTACATGTGATGCTTTTGGATAGTTTAATCCAGATGTGGGAGGGCTCGGATTTTATTATTGTTATATATTTTGAGAGTTCGAATTTGTGCCAAATTATAATGCCTCCTGAGTCTCTCCCTTTTTTAATTGCTGGGTTTTTGATCAAGGGCAGAAGAATTTGTTTGTAATTTGGGGGACAGTGGATGTTGGAATCAGATCTACACCAGGTCTCTTGGAGGATAATAATGTCTACATTTTGTGTGTTCTCTTTAAATTCATCTATTCTATATTTCTGTCCAAACAGAGAAGAGTGTATACCTTGGATGTTCCACATAGAGATGGAGAATGGTGTCATTGAAGTGGTCATTGTGAAGAATACAAATACATTTTAAAAATCTCTCTCTCTCAGTCTTGAGAGGTCATTAACCTCTCTCTCTCTCTCTCTCTCTCTCTCTCTCTCTCTCTCTCTCTCTCTCTCTCTCTCTCTCTCTCTCTCTCTCGAGTCTTGAGAGGTCATTAACCTCTCTCTCTCTCTCTCTCTCAGTCTTGAGAGGACATTAACCTCCTTGAAACCTGGGATTACAGAGTTCAACTTGTTTCAGTAAATGCTCCTTACTTCGTTGAATGTTTGGCACTTTAGGAGGAAGTGCGTCTCTGTCTCTGCTTTCTATCTCTGACAGTAGACAGATATTCTGCCAGCTCATACTCTCTCTTTAGAGCCAGGTAACATTCTAATCTACTTTGGCTTCTAGTTTCTTCTTTCCAATGTTCTAAATAGTTGTGTTTACATTGTGTTATAATGCGTTTGACTGTGATTGGTGTTTGGAGAGCAGTGTTGTTGAGAGACTGGTCAGAGTGGCTCTGAGAGGGGGCAGTTAGCCTCAGCACCAGCTGACATAGGGGACTCTTCTCTGGGGTTAGCTCTTGGCTTTGGAGGGCTTTGGAGTGGAGGGTGTCTCGGGGGCTGGATCTAAGGTGGTTAAAGAATGTTAGTGCTCTCTTTTGAGTGTTAATGATCAGAGGGTATCTGCCTATTCTGCTCTACATGCATTTGTTGGTGTTTTTCTCTGAACACGTCAAATGTATCTGCAGAATTCTGCATGTAAAGACTCTGTTGGATGTTTGTCCCAGCGGGTATAGCTCTGGTGTGCATCAATAACATATTTGATATTATTTTTACAAAACGCAACTGAGTCCAGTTTGAATCTCTGAAATATTGTTTCATCTCTTTGATGGTGTGTCTTTGACCTCTGTTTGATCTTCTGTCCTCTGCAGACTCTGTCAGGCTGCTGGGGGGGACTGGTCTGTGCTCAGGCAGACTGGAGGTGAACTCTGACCAGTCTAACCAGTCTAACCCGTCCTGGTCCTCAGTGTGTGAGGCTGACTTTGACCAGCAGGATGCTCAGGTGGTCTGCCGGCAGCTGGGCTGTGGGGCTCCTTCAGTCCTCCAGGGGGCGCTCTATGGAGAAGGGGAGGCTCCAATGTGGACCAAAGAGTTCCAGTGTGGAGGCCATGAGTCTGCTCTCCTGGACTGTAGCTCAGCCTCAGAGAGAAACACCTGCTCACCTGGCACAGCTGTTAGCCTCACCTGCTCAGGTAGAGAGGAGCTGTGATTGGTTCATTCTGTTCTCATCAAACTCACTTTATTCTCTCTCTGATCACTCTCTTGTTTCTCTTCAGAGCCTGGTGTTAAGCTGGAGGGAGGAGAGAGTCGCTGTGCAGGAGCTCTGGAGGTGGAACATCTGGGAGAATGGAGACCAGTGGGGGCTACTCTCTCTGGACCCTGAAGGCAGCAGGAGTCGCCTGCAGAGAGCTCGACTGTGGCTCTGCTGTTTCTGTGGGACGAGAGAGGAGTCCTCAAGAGACCTGTGTGGAGGATCAGATCTGACTGTGTTGAGTCTGGATCTGCTCTGAGGGAGTGTGCAGCATCATTCCTCTTCCTACTTCCTGACTCTCACCTGCTCAGGTAAGCCCATCAGTGACATTGTTTATGACATCATGTCCTCTGTCTCTTTGTTAGTCTCTCTCTCTCTCTGACAAAGAGACAATCCCTCTCTGCTACCTGGACTGTCACAGACTGAAAGCTCTTTGTAATGTCTTCAAAGCGGTGTCTTCAGACTGAGAGGAGGTTTTCACAGAGACTGTTTTTATTGTTGCTGCTGGGGCAGGCAAACATGTGGATCTCCAGAAGCAGGAACAACAAAGTAAACAGTACAGCAGCTCAGCAACTCACTAACATGTGTTTCTCTTGGTGAAAGCAAGAGGGAGTTAGATTTTAGATTTCACTCTCTGATGAGAAACATGGAGGAGTTTTTAAACCGTTAGTGTTTCACTCCATCTGTGAGCTCTGTGGTGGAGGGAGACCTTGCTTTGAACTCTGATTCTATGAGAAGAGATGTGTTTAACAAATCAAATCCTCTCTCTCTCTCTCTCTCTCTCTCTCTCTCTCTCTCTCTCCTCTCTCTCTCTCTCTCTCTCAGATAAGCTGTTTCAGCCCAACATCTCTGTGTCCTCCTCCATGTACGGGGTCTCCGGGGCCCAGCAGCAGGGGTTCCAGGTGTTCAGAGGCTTCACCTTCACCATCAGTTGCTCCATCCAGCCTCAGTACCTAGGAGGCTCCTTCCTGCTCAGCTCCTCCACTCACAACTACACCCAGCCAGCTGTCAATCACTCTGCCCACTTCCTGTTCCCGGCTGCAGAGCCCGCCCACCAGGGAAACTACAGCTGTGTTTATGTCTCTGCTTTTTCTCAGGACTTCTCCTCTGAGAGCCGTGTGCTCTCCGTCACCGTCACAGGTGAGCTGTTAGAGTTTACTGTAGGACAGAGCGTGATGCTCCCCAGGAGAACGCTGGTGAGGACTGAGTGTTTTACTGTGAGCCCTGAAGCAGTCACACCCTTACATCACATTTAGCTTTCCAGAGCAACGTACAATAAGTGCAATGAACCGTGAAGACATGAATCCAGAACAGACATTATCCAGTCAGCTGTAGTTTACATTGGAGTATTGCCATGAGTACTGACTGTTCAACAGATACAGCTAGCAGCTTCTCCCTACAGTCCTACTGTCTGGTATGAACAGGACAAAGGGTTGGGGTTGAATGAAGATCTTAAGAAGATGTAGTTTATTATAATATAACTGTAGAGGAGTCTCCATGCTGAAGTGGGTTCAGGTCTCTGTGTGTTTGCTGACTCTTGATGTGATGCTGTCCATGTGTTTGATCAGATCCAGGACCTTTTATCATCCGAGCCGTCGTCCTGCCGCTGACTCTGCTGCTGGTGCTGCTGGTGACCGTCGGCCTTTACTTCTACTGTAAGGTACGGAAACATGTTGTTGTTGTTCCACTGACTGAATGATAAGGTACTGAAACATGTTGTTGTTCCACCACTGACTGAATGATAAGGGACTGAAACATGTTGTTGTTCCACTGACTGAATGATAAGGTACTGAAACATGTTGTTGTTCCACTGACTGAATGATAGGTACTGAAACATGTTGTTGTTCCACCACTGACTGAATGATTAGGTACTGAAACAACACAGTCTCATGGCATTTCGTGTTATAGTCACGAAATGAATCTATTGATTCGTGTTCACCCACGATTTCGCCATTTTTTTCGTGTCACACAGAACGATTTTAAAAGCAATGTAAATAATAACAAATTAGAAGGAAAAACAGATAAAAAAAAATACAGATTTCAATATTCTGACACAGAACAATTTAGAGGCAATGTATTTCTATTGGTAGTATGTTTCGTGCCTGCACCAAATAATAACAAATTAGAAGGAAAAAAAGATGACATAAAATACAGATGTCAGTATTCTGAGGCTCTGAGCCATTTCTTTTCCTCACTGACGGCAAAAAAACTCACACATTATACAATTTAAAATAAAAGGGATAGGGTTAGGCTTAGGGTAAGATATTGAGTAAGAAAATGTTTTTATGAACCACACAGCTTCTGGTATTCCAAGACGCGACCGGACAAAAAGACGTGTTGCAGGCACGAAACATACTACCAATAGAAATACATTGCTTTTAAAATTGTTCTGTGTGACACGAAAAAAATGCGAAAATCGTGTTGGTGAACACGAATCAATAGATTAAATTAATTTCGTGACTATAACACGAAATGCCGTGAGACTGGGTTGACTGAAACATGTTGTTGTTCCACTGACTGAATGATGAGGTACTGAAACATGTTGTTGTTCCACTGACTGAATGATGAGGACTGAAACATGTTGTTGTTCCACTGACTGAATGATAAGGGACTGAAACATGTTGTTGTTCCACTGACTGAATGATGAGGACTGAAACATGTTGTTGTTCCACTGACTGAATGATAAGGGTACTGAAACATGTTGTTGTTCCACCACTGACTGAATGAAACAGTGTGTGTTATTGAACAGGAGTGATGCAGGAAGTCTCACTGTGTGCTGTCATGTCTCTCCAGGCCACCAGGGGGCGGAGGCCGAGCCGACAGGAGGACATTGAGCTGGATTACCTGGGTGTTCCTGCTGAAGAGGAAGGAGCTCAGGGAGCAGAGTAGCAGCTCCAAGGAGCTCCTCTCACACACATGGGTTTATCAGCTCTTATAGATTTTAACCAACGTTAGAAAATATAGCTTTCACTCTGAAAGTCACCAGCAATGTGTTAGTGCCTCATGTTTCCTGACTTCCTGTCAGCTCCAAGCCAATTGGTTCCCACTGAAGATGAAGATCTTTAAAAAACATCACAAGTTAGTTTTATTTTTAAAAGTCAATGCAGTCGGTGCAGTTTGAAACCAGACACACCAACCCAGGCCGCTCAGGAACTAAGTTGGCCAATGAATGCCATATATTAATGTTCAAATATCCTCTAAAAACAGTGTTACAAAACCCAATGTTTGAATCTAATGTAGTGATTCCTGAGATAACAGGAGGAACGCGTTACAGCGCCACCTAGTGTTAGATTTGTAGACCTCGAGCACAACAAGGGTTTTTGTTATTCAATCAACAAATAAGACAAAGTACAGTTTTTAAAATGTTACGTTTTTCACAACAATTCATCTGATCAGCGAGATAGGATATTTGATCCCCTTGTGGGTCACATGGGTCATTTTAGCAGCAGGGCCAGATTTAGCTGAACAATATACAAATAGGAATTGAACAAAAGTAAATAGTCCAAACACTTCTTATTTCATAACAATGCAGATGTTTTTTTTATTGAAAAATGTGATTTCAGTTGAATTTAGCTTGATTTTAGTCTGAAGAGATTGTTTGTATAAAAAAAGAAGCTTTTTCAGAGAAATCCGATTATATTTGTAATTTGCCAAAAAGTATAAGATTGTAACTTTTCTTCAAAGTTCTTATTTCACATGTACTGAGCTCAGTTTGTAATCATTTTCAATCATTCAGTATTTTTCTTATGTTATATCATTTTTGATGGTATTTCTCTGTATTTTGTAGTAATTTAGCTGTTTTTAAGAACTCCACCTATTGGAGAGCATTCCCAAATTCATAAGATATTAAATACTAACATGTTGTAATTAAAAATGTACATAATTTGGTAGAAGTTTCCTTTTTAAAAGGTAATGTGCTTTGTTATGTGATCAAGATGTGCTTGTTTTTGTATTATTGAGGATTGTACTTATTTCACAAGATGATCAATAATATGTAATCATTACTTTTTGGACTTTTATGAAACATTTTGAATTTCTTTTGAATTTCACTTTTTTCAAAGAATTCAGATTATTTTTGTGATTTAGGATTTTCCCAAATTCAGGAGACTAATTATTTCGTACTTAAAATGTTAACATTGTCCGTAAACAAGTGTTGTGATTTTGGAACCGAGAAATGTTTTTGCTTCATAAGAATTTTGATTGATTTTGTTGTTTTTTGCATTTCTGAAGAATTTAGCTTTCGCCAATTAAGGTTTTTTGATGTGGCTTTTTTTAACAAATGTTGTCATCGCTGTCATTTGCTATGTACCAAAAAAATAATAAAACTTCTTTAATAATCCATGAAACTCTGAGAGTGAGCTGATTTCAAAAGTGTTTCTCCTGGTTTGCTTTGTTTCTGTGTGAGAATTAAACCTCAAGGCTTTAGTTCTAACAGGTTAGTATTGAAATAGCTGATTGATTGATAGCGTACAGCGCCCATAAACTATGGCAGGGGTCTGCAACCTTTTGGACCCCAAAGAGCCATTTTGCCCCCTTTTCCACCCATTTCTTTTGTCTGGAGCCACAAAACCAACACATTCTCACTCCCAAAAGTCCAACATTATACAATCAAACAAATAAATAAACACAAGGATATTGTGTCTTATTGTTGAGTAAATAACAGTGTGTGGTTTAGAAAAGAATACAAAATTAGAAGGAAAAAACGATGAAACAATACAGATTTCAGTTTTCTGAGCCCCTACTCTCCCCCTAACTGACAGCAACAAAAGTCGACATTATACAATTAAAATAAAGAAGTAAAAACAATAAGTGTGGCTTGATATTGAGTTAGAAAAAGGTTGATAAACGCTGTGAGAATGGGTCTGCGGAGAGCATTTAGCCGCGATCCCAACTGGTCTATTACCAACGTTCAGGGAGCTCTAAGTCAATGGGACTCCCTGATAGTTGGAAACGCTAAAGGGCCCCCCCTTGCGTTGGAAAGTGACGACAGGGACCCTGACATAACGTCAACATAGGCCGAGTTGGGAGTGAGAATGTGTGAGAATGCATGTATTATTTATTACATTAAAGAAAACTGTTAACCTCTAATAATAAACAAAGAACTCGTATAAGGAGAATAAAAAGAAATACACAGGCCTACTTTAAAATAAATGAAACACAGCACTTGGGGAGTCCTCTGCACATTTGAAGGAAATAAATACAATTCAAATGGGCCCACTTTGAAATAAATAAAAAGCTACACACTGTGAAACAGTTCATGTCAGTTCAACTTGCAAATGAAAGTCCACCTGCTGCCTTGGAAAAGCAAATCAAGTCAACTTGAAGACAAACTTTGTTTCAACTCATTAATGCAAGTAAATCTCGTTGATATGACTTAAAGGTTCTAGTTGTATTAACATTGTTTTTTTAAGTTGTTTAACCCTCCTATTGTCTTCGTTCCCCCCCTTACTTTGGTGTTTGCGGTCAAATTTGACCGGTCCTGTTTTAACTGCTATTACATTAAAACAAAAACCATTAATCATCACCAAATGTCATTTAACACCCTTTCAAACTGTACATATTGTATCAGACTACTGGTACACATGAACAACTGCAGTAAATATACAAAGAATAGACACTGAACATGTATTGCGTGTGCCAGGTGTGATCGTGTGGGGGGATTGGGCACATAATGGGGGGACACACATCTCCAGAAGCAGGAACAACAAAGTAAACAGTACAGCAGCTCAGCAACTCACTAACATGTGTTTCTCTTGGTGAAAGCAAGAGTGAGTTAGATTTTAGATTTCACTCTCTGATGAGAAATATGGAGGAGTTTTTAAACCGTTAGTGTTTCACTCCATCTGTCTCTCTCTCTCTCCCCCATCTCTCTCTCACTCTGTCTCTCTCTCACTCTGTCTCTCTGTCTCTGTCTCTCTGTCTCTCTCACTCTCCCCATCTCTCTCTCACTCTCTCTCTCCATCTGTGTGTGTGTGTGTGTGTGTGTGTGTGTGTGTGTGTGTGTGTGTGTGTGTGTGTGTGTGTGTGTGTGTGTGTGTGTGTGTGTGTGTGTGTGTGTGTGGTGTTGTGTGTGTGTGTGCATGTGCGTGTGTGTGTGTGCGTGTGTGTGTGTGTGTGTGTGTGTGTGTGTGTGTGTGTGTGTGTGTGCGTGCGTGCGTGTGTGTGTGTGTGTGTGTGTGTTTTATCTGATCCGGATGGTTACTAATTCCTTTTCTTTATGGCGGGAACACCGTGGGTGTTTCAAAGTTGACTAAATCATCCAAAATTCAATGAAAGTGGTGATCAGCAATTTCATATGTTCAAATGTCTACTGTGAAGGATATCATAAAGCCTTAATGCAATTGAATGTAAAACAAAAAAGTTATGATTGATCGGTCAGATTTGACCCGAAGACAACAGGAGGGTTAAGTTGTTTTAACTTTATACTCAGAGTTGAAACAAATACCAATCTGACATTATTAGAGCAAGGAAACCTTATTTACCTCCTAGTCAAATAAACTCACATTTCAGTCTTATTATAACTCACACTTTCAAGTTCTACATTTATATAACTCATCATTTCAAGTTAAGAAGATTGTAATAATACATTTGTTTCAACTTAGATCTATTAGTTATATTGACTTCTGATTGCAAGTTTATTATTACATAATAATTATTGCAGCAAATTTGTTCAGATATATAACATTTATTTAAAAAACATGTTATACATCAACTTGAACACGGCATGTACTCGCTACAGGGTGTACTGAGGGTTTGTGACTGCAGACCGTTTACATGCAGAGAAAGCTACATCACACGGGGACGGGTAAGAACAGAAAAGCATGACATGGGACCTTTAAATAAAAGTGTTGGTTCATTAGGAAAGTTATTATCTCCCAAAGTATATACATTTAGACAATCAAACATTCAGTTCAGGAAAGCATAAGGGTTTACCACCTCTTTGCCCTCTTTTCTTTGTTTGGCCTGCTGACCTTAGGTAATGTAAAATGAATGACAAAACAAAAGACTGAGCATAGCCAAAGAAAAAAATGTTACCTTTGACTTACACAGACTAATATTTATTTATTTCATTATGTATATCAACATTCATACATTTCTGCAATACATGTAGTTATTATTGTATTTAGTTGTTGTGTTTTTATTTATGTTATTCTTTCTTTATTATGCAATTATTTCTATTGTAAATGTAATTTTTCATTTGTAGAAATACTTTTAACCCATTAAATAACTCCGTGTTTAGATAGTCACTTATTTGCAGTTACTTACTCATTTAATTCACTTTTTTTCCCCGATTGATACTCTGGTCAAATGTTACTAACTTTATGTGTGAGAGAAAACATACAGTGGCCAGTACGGGTATCGAACCCGCGACCTTCGCGTTATTAGCACGACGCTCTAACCAACTGAGCTAACCGGCCATGTGTAGTCCCTGTAGTGACGTAATCAAACAATCAAGTAATAAACGAAACCTACAGAACCGAAAGGTAAATATCCCTGGTTGGTATCTCGTTACTGACGGTAAGATTTCATAGTTTAAACATGTTAATGCGTTTTACTTTGCTAGATTTATAGAGAAAGTCAATAAAATAACATCAGTCATGCAACAGTTTATGGCTATCAGAGTGATAATGTTCAGGCAGCAATCAGGCTGACAAAAACTACAATGTGTACTCGTCCTGTGTTCCTTAATGTCTAAAGTTGTATTTGACTTATAACCTACTTCTCTGTTACACACGGACTGCAGCTATAGTTGAATAAACTATCAAGTAATGTTTCATAGAGTTAGTGTAATGTTGAATGTGAATTTTAAAGGCAGACCAACTGAATAAGAGTGCAATACAACCAGCAAGGTTAGCAACATTTATGATAAGCTACAAGATGGACTCACTTCTGACAAGGAAGCAAACACAGGTGATTTAGCAAGTTAAAATGTAAAATCCCACAAGGAGGAAGCGAAACAGGGCAAGGCAAGTTGATTTGTATACAACCTCTTAAGGATTCAGAGTGCTTTAATGTGACAAAAGAGACATCAAGGCACATTTAAAAAAGAATACACAATATTATAGATATACACAGAAGGAATCCAAGCTAGCCACACTGTCTCATTGCTTTTGCTTGACTCTTTTAACCCTCATCGCTCATAAATATTGTGTTTTACCTTTGATTGCTTGAATGCCTTATGATTACTTTCACAGTAGGCATTTATTTGAACATATAAAATTGCTGATCACCACTTTCATTGAATTTTGAGTGGTTTAGTCAACCTTTTAAAACGCCATAGGAAATGAATGGGTAACCCTAGATTAGGTTCATCAATCAGATAGTACACACGGACAAATCAACAAAATGTTAATGTTGGAATACATGTTCATTGTCTTTTCTTTGTATATTCACTGCAGTAATCATGTAAACCAGTAGTCTGAGACATTGTTTAAAGATTATAAGGGGTGTTAAATAAAGTTTGGTGATGATTAATGTTTAATCACCAAAGTAAGGGGGGAGAAACGAACATGACAGGAGGGTTAAGTTAAGGTAACAACCTGATTGATCTTAATTCTAACATAATGCCACATCTCCCTTTTAATATCTCACAGAACTTCTGATCTTTACGGAGTCTTTACAACATCCTCCATTAGCCACACATCTGAACCAGGATGTCAGTGCAGTTCTCCGGCTGGGAGGTGTTTGACGATGGCGCTTCTTTTCCTGGTTTGGAGCTGGACTCGTCCCAGAAACCCCGAAGCAGCGGCGTCTACACCATGTACCACGGGACCAGCATCACCAGTGCACGAGTCATCATTGCCAACGGTTTTAAACAGTCTTCAAAGGGCATGCTGGGAATGGGCGTGTATGTCAGTCGTAATAAAAAAAGGCGACAGCTTATCCTCTGAAAAGTAATCCTACGGACCGAGTTGTCCTTCAGGTACATGTGCGCGTTGGCCGTGTCAAGCGCATTGACAAGGACAACCATCCCATGCAGCAAACATGGCACTCACATGGCTACGACACAGCTTGGGTGCCCCCCAAAGTTGGCCTCCTAGCAGTGCGCAGTGGCCTGGAGGAGGACTGTGTGTTTGATCCCAAAAGAGTGAAAGTGGTAGGCATCGCTAAGGCACCAAACGATTCCATACAGAAAGAACTTCAACAGCTTCTGATACAATCATGTGGAGGAGGAGGTGAAGGTGCTGCAGAGGTGTGTTCACTGTGTAAGAGGAAGACCCAGCAGGGCGCTCCACACATCAAGCAGCAGTGCTGGGAGTGTGGGAAAAACATCTGCATTCTCATGTCCAAGCATTTCTGTCCAGCCAAACCCTGACGGGGTGAGGGAAGTCAGTCTATGCCAGAGCCGTCAGAGTGTCCTTTAACCAGGCGCTGTTGACATTTCAAACTGATCCCTACCCCTTCCCACTCTGTGATATAGTCAACATATTGTGAGCCATATAATAGGGGCATGAATATGCTTTTTGAGGACCTTCCCTTTCCTGTAGTGTGTTATATTGGTTTATGTGCATGTAAATGTTCTGCAAAGGCTAATAGCTCTGTGTTCCCTGCCTGAAATGCCTCCATTGGACTCCTTTGTTTACTTCTGTAACATCCAATGCATGTTCCAATATTGTACGTGATGGGTTAAGGGGCGGGACATCTCTAAGATCACAGCAGAGCCGGCCAGCTAACAAATCAGAGCAGACTGGGCTCTGGTTTCAGACAGAGGGTGAACAGAGGTAATGCAGCACAGGCAGTATGAGAAAAATAAAGAGCTTTTTGAACATTAAAGCATGGAGACATGTCACAGTAGAGACACTAAATAGAAATATGAACCTGAAAATGAGTATTATAGAGCGCCTTTAAATCTTCATTCGCTGTAAAGGTTGGCCATATGACGTAATGATTGATTGATAAACGTGTTTGCTAAACTCCAATTTGACTTTTAAATGATCCCAGTTGTCCTCAGTGTTATCCTGCCACCTGCCTGTGCTCTTTAATGTGTCTTCTAGCGTTTTCTGTTAGTTATTCCTTGTGTATGTTTGCTTGTTTCCTGTTTCCTTGCCCCCTTAAGGACCAACACAATTATCCTGATAGACGCAGCGGGTAACGTGACCTTCACAGAGTGCACCATGCCCACCTGTGACACGAACAAATGGAGCACCAATTCTTTCCAGTTCAAACTGGAGGTGTGAAGACGTGATGGAGGAAACCCACTCTGTGCCTTTCTGCACCCCCCCCCCCCCACACTTCATTACAGCAGCTGTGTGAACATGAAGTCTCTTCAGCACTTTTTCTTCAGCTAGTCGACACTAGCTTCCTCATTAAAATCTGTGATATGTATTTTTATTCTAGATTTAAGTTAAGATGCATCTTTTGAAAATGTGTGCTAATTTAAAAGTTTGCCAAAAAACATTTTGTGGAGAAAAATGTATTTAACGTGCATTTTACAAAACAACAGGGTTGGGTTGCTAATTCGTTACAGATCGCTGGTGATCTGCTTTCAAATGCAATCAATACCGATAATTGTAATATAATTGTTGGTTTCTTATTTTCACTTCTTTTAAATGTGTGATATGTAGTGAATATACACTTTGCACAATTTCCAGACTGTTTTACACATTGGGAAATCATTGGATCTCCAATATTTTTCTACAAAATGTGTGATTTTGATTTAAATTCACAGTAACTATCACAAATTAAAACTACTTTTACAAATAGCTATGCCCAAACCCTGCACAACAGTAGCCTCAGCGTTGGTTCAAACAATGGATTTTTTTCCGACTCTGACCATGGTAGAATAATGCATTTTACAACTGTTTGTCAATAAAATCATTGTATTCAAACACTCACTGTTGGCTCATTATGTAATGATTGTTAGCACAAAGACACTGTGGGGAACCCAATTATCTTTTTTTAAGTAACACAGCTTATGTCTATTTTCATCTTTATCAAAACAGCTGGTTCTAGCTTTAACCTTATGTATATTACCTTTTGTGTTTCTTTGCAGTTTACCCACACACAGGTGTTTGGACACTCATGAGTACAAATGTTCATAATGACAAGCCTAACTTCATATCAATAGGGAAGATCATTTGTAAATCCATCTACATTGTTCCTGTCTTTTAATGGAAAGAAATGATCTGAATCACTGGGCTAAAGCTGCTGCACATTGTCAACTGTTATTGAGCAGTGACCCCTACTGGAGATTTAAGATATTGCACTTCTCATGTAATCATCCCATAAGGACTGTTGTAGGTAAAAGACGTTTAAACAAGTAGCTCTCACATAAAAAGGTTATTATTAAACATCGGCTAAATCATTCTTATTTTGGTATGGAGTCAATAGAGGGTCAAATGTCTTGTAGCTATGTATCACCATTTCTGTGTGTGAAAACGTTATGAATAATACATTCGGATATCTATAAATGTGTGAACAATATTTAAACAAATAGGTTTTCCTATAAGATCTGTAGCTCCGCATCACATTTGTGAACAAATAAAAACATGTTTGCATAAATCATTTTGATACGTGCGAGTGCATAAAGAAAATGTCCTCAAGGGTTTTCATTTACATATATGGTTTTACTTATGGAGGACCGAACATGACACAAGTATACATAAATAAATGTATGAATAAAAACATAAATAAATACAGGAATAATGAATTTCAGTTTCTTAAATCACTTAATCACTGATTATAATGTTCTTCTTACTTGCAATTATCTAGCTCATTAATGCTCCTGTGCTTACAGTTCCCCACCAGAAATATAATAAACATGCCATTCTTTTCAGTTTATCTTACTCTGATGGCTTACTTGATGATTTAACAGATATAATGTTCAATTAAAAGAGAATTGAGAAGCTGAAGACCAAACTTGTCATTACTTGTTGAACCTTAGGTTGCTGCATGTTATATAACAGTTGTACACCTAACCCTAACCCTAACGAGATACCAACCAGGGATATTTACCTTTCGGTTCACTAGGTTTCGTTTATTACTTGATTTTTTATTACGTCACTACTAGGACTACCCATGGCCGGTTAGCTCAGTTGGTTAGAGCGTCGTGCTAATAACGCGAAGGTCGCGGGTTCGATACCCGTACTGGCCACTGTATGTTTTCTCTCACACGTTGAGTTAGTACAATTTGACCAGAGTATCAAACGGGGGGGTGAAAGCGAATTAAATGAACTGCAAATAAGTGTCTATCTAAACACGGAATAATTGAATGTGTTACAATTATTTCCACAATTGAAAAATGACATTTACAATATAAATAATTGCATAATAAAGAAAGAATAAATAAATAAAAACACTTGCCATGTAGCCATGTTGGCAGCGCTGCTCACCAGGTAACACTTGAAATACACTGTCCTGTTGAATTAAAACATTTCCCCCGACTTTAAACACTAATGTGCCCATGTTTTGAGCACTTATTCCTGGCTAAATGTGTTATCTTTTCACCCTGGGTGTGTGTATGTCTGCCTGGAAGTGTGATATGCTGCTTAAAGCAGTGATTCTGCTGTTTTTAGTTTCTTGTACATTTAACAAATTAAATATGATTAATATGTACATTGTCCTGTCTATACTGACACGTTTATGTCCATAGCTCTGTCTGTTTATTGAGTACAATGTACACCGCCTAAAAACGACAATTATGACTGAATTAAAACAGTTTGACCTTATTTTAACACTCATGTAGCCATGTTTGCAGCGCTGCTCACCGGGTAACACATGAATTACACTCTCCTGTTGAATTAAAACATTTCCCCCGACTTTAAACACTAATGTCCCCATGATTCAGACACTTATTCCTGGGTACATGTGGTATGTGTTCCCCCCTGGGTGTGTGTATGTCTGCCTGGACGTGTGATATGCTGCTTAAAGCAGTGATTCTGCTGTTTTTAGTTTCTTGTACATTTAACAAATTAAATATGATTAATATGTACATTGTCCTGTCTATACTGACACGTTTATGTCCATAACTCCGTATGTTTATGTCGTCCAATGTACACTGTCTAAAAACGACAATAATGAGTTAATTAAAACATTTTGGCCGCTCATAGGCGGCCTGCCATGCGCACCTTGAGTCCCCGGGCCCCTGACTTAAGCACACTGCCTTGGACAAAACCCCATGTGCATAACTGCCAGACAAGCGTGCCCTTGGTAACCTAAAAATATGAAAAGTGTCTGAGTGTCAGGAGTCCGCAGTTGGATGCTTAAGGGCAGACGGTAGACCACCACAAAATCCACCCCTTGTTAGTCTTACCAGGGGCACGAGGTTCTGGAGGGTGTGAATATCTGGGTTTAGTCCGTGGGGGAGAGCTTAACTGCGGGGGCCCGGGGACTCATGGTGTGCAAGGTTATGGAGTGCCACTGTTAGGGACTCATGCTGGAGGTCTCTAGTCCGTCCTTTGGGGGTCTGTGAGCCGCCACATAGAGCCTGCATTTAAACAGATTCACCAGTTTATAACATTACTTTAGCCCTGATCAGAGCCCTGTTTTCTGGGTAAGACAGCGAGGTGCTGTACCCTGGGTCTCTGGGTCTATGGGTCTCTGAGACCCTGCTAACAGCAGTGATTCTGCTGTTTTTAGTTCATTGTACATTTAACTAATTAAATATGATTAATATGTACATTATCCCGTCTATACTGACACATTTATGTCCATAACTCTGTATGTTTATTGAGTCCAATGTACACCGTCTAAAAACGACAATTATGACTGAATTAAAACAGTTTGACAGCATTTTAACACTCATGTAGCCATGTTTGCAGCCCTGTTCCCTGGGTAACAATTGAATTACCCTCTCCTGTTGAATTAAAACATTTCCCACGGCTTTAAACACTAATATACCCATGATTCAGACAATTATTCCTGGGTAAATGTGTTATCTTTTCACCCTGGTCCTGAATTAAAACAGTTCCCCCGACTTTAAACACTAATGTACCCATATTTTGCCCACTTATTCCTGGGTTAATATATCATCTTTTCCCCCTGGGTGTGTGTGGCACCATCTGGTGGAACATTTGTGAATTACACTAAAATCGAAAACTTTAATGTTTTTTATCTTAGCGAAATAATGGTTTAATGACCCCAATGTAATGATCATTTATGATTCTGCAGACGTTGTCTACACGTGTATCACAACGGCTTATTTTTAGAGTGATTTGGAAAACTCGGTTAGCGATATTAGATGCACTGTTTTCATGTCCCATGTACATGTCTGTACATATGGCCTCACGTACTACTAACAGAGAGTAATACATTGTTTTATATCCACTAAACTGGACTACTGCAACGCTCTGTACATTGGAGTAAGCAAGGCTTCCCTGTCACGCCTACAGCTGGTCCAAATCAAATCAAGTTTTATTTATAAAGCACATTTAAAAGCGATTTTTGGTCGAGCCAAAGTGCTGTACATGTAATAAAAACACATTACTACAATCACAATAAAAGACAATAAATTACAACAGATATATAAAAAAACACAGGGAAAAGTCAGGGGTCGTGCTCCGCTCTGACTAGAAGGCCAGGGAGAAGAAGTGTGTCTTAAGAGTAGATTTAAAAACCCCTAGGGTCTGGGCCGACCTCACATGGAGGGGCAGAGTGTTCCAGAGCCTAGGGCCAGCTGCTGCGAAGGCTCGGTGCCCTCGGGTTTTAAGCCTGGTTTTGGGCACTACCAGCAGCAGCTGGTCAGCAGACCTTAAAGCTCTTGTTGGGGTGTAGCGCTGGAGCAGTTCAGCTATATAGGCCGGAGCCAGCCCATTTAGTGCTTTAAAAACAATGTCCAGAATGCTGCTGCACACCTACAAGGACAGGCAGGCGTGAACATATTACGCCTGTACTCGCCTCTTTACATTGGCTACCAGTCAATTTTAGAATACAATTTCAAATGTTATTGTTTGCATACAAAGCCCTAAACCAGGGGTGTCAAACACACAGTGGGCCAACAAAAAAATCGGTACTAGTCGAGGGCCGGACTGGTTCAATGTTTATTGCAAAAGTTATTGAAATGAACTTATTGCACATATTAAACCTGGAACTAACACATTTCTTAAATCATTTCTTATGATTACATTTTTCCACAGGCCAACAACAGCTTCAAAACTATTTCCCTCAAAGAAAAAAACAAACATGCTCTGTTGTCGTGAGAGAAAAAGTGCAGAAGGAAACATCCATGTAAACTCAGTGTGCTGCTCTGTGATGCTTTCAAGCCAGATACTTGGCATCTCATCTTGGGTGCAAGTTCATCAATAGCCGCGTTCACACCGGAGTACTTTTCACCGTACTTTTCGCGTTTAGTTCCGTTAGTACCCCTTATGTCGCGTTCACACCAAAAGAGCCCTTAATCCCGGGAACTTTTAGCCCCATTTTTAATGCCTGCTGAGAGATGGTACTTTCCTGGGGGAAAAAAGTGCCCCAGTTCTGATTGGCTGGATTGAGTGAAGGTGTGCGTGCAATATACCGGCAGGCCAGATCCAATAGTAAAAAATTATCCTGCGGGCCGAAATTAAATCCACCAAGGGCCTGATTTGGCCCCCGGGCCTTGAGTTTGACACATATGCCCTAAACGGTTTAGCCCCACCGTACCTGGCAGATCTTTTAAAACCATACACACCCACACGGTCACTGAGGTCTGCTGACAGACTCCTTCTGGTCGTCCCTAAATGGAGGTTGAAGCAGCGAGGAGACAGAGCCTTTGCTGTTGCAGCTCCAAACGTATGGAACGAATTGCCCCTCCAGGTTAGACTTGCTCCAACTCTGCCTGTTTGTAAATCTCGTTTAAAACCCCACTTCTTTTCCCTTGCATTTACAGACCAGGTGACACTTGTGCTTTTACATTTGGGTTTTTATCTTACTTGTGTTTTGTATTGTTTGTACGTCATGTAGGAGAGTTTCTCAGTCTGTGGCTTCTGATCTGGTTTCATGTCTCGTGTTTTACATTTGTTTCATGTCCTGTCTGTTTTTTATGTATTTATGCTATGTTTTTATACAGTTGTTGATGTACAGCACTTTGTTCAACTCTGTTGTTTTTAAATGTGCTATAGAAATAAAGTGGATTGGATTGGATAATGATCAACGACAATTATAGGGAAATAGAAAATAAAACTGATGATTTAACAAAAAAACTTTATTAATCTCTGTTTGACGACCAATTGACAAACACGAGGATGTTAAAAAGTGGTAACATTTTGAAAATAAAACTAATAAAAGTCATAATAAACTACTTTAAGTGTTTAAAATAGGGTAGGGTGCTTAGAGGGACCTTTAGGGTGGGGGCTGCCGTGGAGAAAGGGTGAGGAAACTCTGGAGGGGGAGGGGGAAGGAGGTAGAGGCGTCCACATGTGGAAGGACGTTCAGGAGGTCAGCGCTCGGAGAAACGTCCACAAACAGAGCTATGTTTGCTGGGTCTTCAGGGAGGAGAGGGAGGGGGTCTGTGGAGGTCTGAGGGTCCTCTGAGAGGAGAGGAGGGAAGGAGATGAGGAGGGGAGGAGGTGAGGAAGGGAGTGAGGAAGGAGGTTCAGTCTCCTGGATCACGTTAGGAAGGGGTGTCTCTGTGATGGGGTCCTGTGGGGGGGGGGGGGTCCTGGGAAGGGGACACAGCGGGCGACGTCTCCTCGGAGGAACTCACCTCGATGGACTCTAAGGAATCTGAGGTTTCTTCTTCTCCATCTGTTGGAGGGTAAAAAGAAAAGCTTTAAAAGAAGGTTTCAACCACAAATCATCATTTTGGTGTCAATTAAAGAGGACGTGTTTAGTTTCAGGTTCATATTTAGTGTGAATGCACAGGATAAGGATTTCTATATAAAAGCCCCCCCACACAATACTACTACTACAACAACTACTACTACTAATAATTATAATACTACTACTACTACTATATCTACTACTTTAAATAAAACTACTACTACTACTTCTAATACAACAACTACTACTACTACTAGTACTTACAGTAAAACGACTTACTGTACATCCAACTATTAAATCAATCAGCTATCTCAGGACATTGAGGCTATACATTTACAGTGGAGGAAACAAGTATTTAACCCCCTTCAGATTTAGTAAATTTACCAACTTATTTTACAACTAAAAGCTCTTTTCAGATGAAGAGCAGGTTGTAACCGAGGCTCTGTGTAGGTCAGAGTTTGAGCGCTGCTCCTCCTCCTGGAATGACTCAGAGTTTGATAAGCCCTCCCTCTTCTTCCTGCTCTCAGACACAGGCCGTTTCTCAATCGCGAGGATATTGGCTTCCAAGCCAATATTTCAAGGATGCTACGTCATCAAGTGCCGCCGAAGGACTGTTCCAATCTCCAGCATACTTGGAATTCCACCGAGGCCGCGTCCTTGGTTTGGGGGAAATTTTGAGGCTGCACATGGGTAGACTTCGCGTCCTTAAAATCCCCACAATGCTTTGCGCATGGACCAATTTCCCCAAATCTGTGGCGGAAGATGTAAGGCGGGGCCTCTCATATGACGCACACCTTCACACTTGCTAGCCTGTTCCACTCTTTGTTTTCCGAATGCCAGGAAGTATTCTTGCCTTGCTTCTGAAGCAAGATGCTCGGCTCGGCTGTGCTACCAAGCAAGCGTACTCGCGATTGAGAAACGGCCACAGCCAGCTCCACTGTGTTTCCTGGTTCCTCCCCTTCAGATCCACACTGAGGAGGAGGGGTGTAACCAACATGTGGGTAAAGCACAAGAGCTGATAGGCCACATTCACTGCACACACACATGCTGTTCAGATAACTTGTCTCACTAGTTTCAGCTCTCAGGAATATACATGAATATGTGTCCCCGGTGTTCCAGGGAACTCACCAAGTGTCAGAAAACACAACCCTCTCTATTTTCCTCCATACCCAAATCTCTAAAAAAGGGGCTGCAACGGATCTGATAAAAACTGATTTGAACACTGTCCTGACGTCAGGACAGTGGCGCTACGGCTATTGGGCCAACTCCACCAATCAGGAGGAGACAGCCACGGCCATTGCCGTTCGAAAGCGCTGGAGACGCTGTAGTACATATGCCAGGCCAGTAGATGGCGCTGTTCTCACTGAATCTGCCCAGAGCTAGAAATTGTCAAATTGAGCAAAATGAGGCATGGCTAAAATGCATAATCTGTTTGGTATTTTGAAAAAAAAAAAGTATAAATATGCCTTATATAGGTATGGTCCTACACTATATTATTCAAATATAGCATGATAGGTCCACTTTAAAATGACGCTCAGTGGGGAAAAAATGAAGGCTCATATCCCAGGAGCAATGGCAATGTTGAGAGGAGTCATATCTGAAGTCCCATTAAATATGTCTATGGATGATGTTAAAAAGGAGATTAAAGGAGGAAAAGTTATTGAGGCCAACAGACTTATGAGCAAACGAGATGGTACATTGAAGGAAACACTTTCAGTAGTTATTCAGTTTGAGAAAAATATACCGAAATCTGTGCAAATAGGATACATGAACTACAGTGTCAGGGAATTCATCCCAAAACCACTAAGATGCTATGTATGCCAAAGAATGGGACACACAGCAATGCAGTGTAAAGGAAAACTAAGGTGTGCGAGATGTGGAGGCCAGCATGAGAATGGGAAATGTGAAAAAGAGGCAAAGATGAAATTCTGTAATTGTGGAGGAGAGCACAGTGCGGCATTTGGTGGATGTGTAGTGCAGAGAGAAGCCAGAGAAGCTCAGAGGGTCAAAGTACTCAGTAAAGTCTCATATGCAGAAGCTCTAAAGAAGGTTAGGGAAACGGAAGCAAACAATCAGGCTCCTAGTGGAAGGGTTCAAAGAAACTTAGTACAGAGTGGTAGCAACATTACAGAAAGTCAGGTTACAAATCAAAGCCAAGTACCTGTGGAAAATAAAGAAGATGATAGCATTCTCGTGGTAAAGAAAGTCAATTTTATGGCCTTCATCTGCCATACCATTAATGTTGCAGCACAGCTGAAGAAGAAAAGTCAAAACCATAGTGCAGGCAGGGGGAAATTCCTTAACATTAGAGATATAAAAGCAGACCAGATACATGAATTACTAGCAACAAAAGATGTGGGAGAAACGGACAATCAGGATGAGGGTTAGCACGTTACTAATGGTAATTCACATACTCCAGTGGAATGCTAGAAGCCTCATAGCTAATGGACAGGAGTTTAAAAAATACAAACATTGCCAGATGTAATTTGTGTGCAAGAGTCTTGGTTAAAACCTCATCTAGACTTTGTGATTCCAGGGTTCAGCTCTATAAGATATGATAGAGTTAGCAATCAAAATGGTGGAGGGTGTGTTACTTTCCTAAAGGATGGGCTGGCCTATAGGTTAGTCCCATCCCCGGAAGACAAGGAATGTGTCATAGTAGAAATATGCGGGCCAAGGAAAGAAGGGAACATAAAGCTTATCAATTTCTATAACCCGTGCAAAAATCTGAACATTGAAACCTTACAGACAATAGCAGGGACGGCTCATAGAAGGGAAGTATGGTGTGGTGACTTTAATGCTCACAACAGCCTATGGGGAAGCAGTCAAACAGACAGTAATGGGGATGTCGTAGAAGAAATGCTAGAGGAAAGATCACTGTTTTGCCTTAAAGGTAGGGTAGGTAAGTTTGAGAAACCGGCTCGAGATACACTTTTTGTTATATTCCATGGAATGCTCTTAACATCCCGATAGCAATGAATATCTGAAGTGCTTTGACAAAAAATCCATAAAAAAATGTCATCTGTGGAAGCCGTAATACTGTAAAAAGCACGACCAATCATTTTAGCCGGGCCGGCTAAAATAACTGGATGGCCTACCTGCCTGTCAGCCTTCCATCTGTGCACAAACTTATCTCGTGCCCTCATTGGTCATGTGCGCGTTCGTGTGTGTTGGAGGAGGGGCTCTGTAAGGAAGTGGCAGATTTTCTCCGGTTGTGTATTTTCAAATTCTAGCGATCTCGAGCCGGTTTCTCAAACTTACCTACCCTACCTTTAATGATGGACAAAAAACAAGAATAGACGTGAATAGGGGGACACAATCATGTTTGGACCTCACACTGGTGACGGATAGTTTAGTTAAATCATGTGAATGGTATGTAAAAAGTGACTCTACCATAGGAAGTGATCATTACCCAGTTTTTACAATCATCAACACAAATGTATGTAGACAGGAAGGGAGTGTATTTACCAGGTGGTGCTTTGGTAAAACTGACTGGGAAACATTTAGGCTTTACTGTAAGGAGTCAGCACAATTATTAGCATTAGAAGGAGAGGAGTGCTCAAATCAAGTCACAATGCACATTAAAGAAGCAGCAAATAAAACTATACCAAAAAGAACAACAGAAGGTAGGAAGAAGGTGGTGCCGTGGTGGAATGAGGAATCTAGCAGAGCTATTAAAGAACGAAACAAGGCATTTAGGTCTTTAAAGAAAGACTTGTCACAAGACAAGATTACAGATTATCAAAGGAAAAGGGCAGTAGCCCGTAAAACAATAAAATACACAAAAAAGACGTCATGGAGAGAGTTTTGTTCCACCATTGGAAGAGGAGTAAAGGTCTATGATGATGTATGGTCTATGTTAAAACGGATGAATGGGAAAGGGAAGTCGGTTAAAATTCCCGCTTTGATTGATGGGGATAAAATGGCAGTTTCAAATGAAGAGAATGCAGAATGTTTAGGTAGGGCATTTGCCGCGGTGCATAGTGGGGAGCACCTGGATGACAAACATAGACAGCAAAAAGAGTGTGTATTAAGAGAAAATGAAAATGTGAGGGAAAAAAGACGCTCTTGATGTAGACTTTTCAATAGCAGAACTTAAAATAGCTTTACAAGGTACAGGATACTCAGCACCAGGACAAGATCAGTTATGCTATGCCATGTTCCGGCAGTTACCTGTGGAAACATTCAAATGAGTACTGAGACTATTTAATAAAATCTGGAGAAATTGAGTTTTACCAAGGAGTTGGAAAACGGCAGTCATATTGCCATTTAATAAGCCAGGGAAGGATCCTGCTAATCCCAATAACTACAGACCCATATAACTTACATCACACTTGTGTAAATGGATGGAGAAGATGATAGTGCATAGACTATCACACGTCTTAGAACAGAGAGGGTTACTGAGTCATTTTCAGAGTGGTTTTCGTAAAGGAAAATCCACAATTGATGCTTTGGTAAGAGTAAGCAATGAGGTTGAAAAGACAATGAAAATGAAAGAGGTTATGGCAATAGTATATTTTGATATTGAAAAGGCGTATGACTCTATGTGGAGGGATGGGTTGCTCATCAAATTGAGTAGAATGGGTGTTGGAGGGAGAATGTATAACTGGATAATGGCTTTTTTATCAGACAGGAAATTCAGAGTTAAAGTGGACCTATCATGCTATATTTTTATAATATAGTGTAGGACCATACCTATATAAGGCATATTTATACTTTTTTTTGTTCAAAATACCAAACAGATCATGCATTTTAGCCATGCCTCATTTCGCTCAATTTGCACTTTTGTAGCACTGTTTTTGCAAGGGCTGATTCTGTGAGAACAGCACCACCTACAGGCCTGGCATATGTACTACAGCGTCTCCAGCGCTTTCGAACGGCAATGGCCGTGGCTGTCTCCTCCTGATTGGTGGAGTTGGCCCAATAGCCGTAGCGCCACCGTCCTGACGTCAGGACAGTGTTCAAATCTGGATCAGTTTTGATCAGATCCGTTGCAGCCCCTTTTTTAGAGATTTGGGTATGGAGGAAAATAGAGAGGGTTGTGTTTTCTGACACTTGGTGAGTTCCCTGGAACACCGGGGACACATATTCATGTATAAAAGACGTACAAAAGTGCATTTTGCATGATAGGTCCCCTTTAAAGTAGGGGCAGAGGTTTCAAAAGAGTGCAGTATAGAAAATGGTATTCCTCAAGGGAGTTCAATCAGCCCGATATTATTTAACGTTATGATAAATTACATTTTTAGTAATTTGGATGGATGCATAAAATCTGCGCTATATGCAGATGACGGAGCCATATGGATACGGGGAAGAAATGTTCCATACAGTATGTGTTTGAAAAGATAGGGAAAGCTATAAAGAAAGTGGAGAAGTGGTCATACAACTGGGGTTTCAAGCTGTCAGCAAGCACATCTTGCTTCATGAAATTTACAAATAAACGTAAGATGGAGACTGAGAAGCTTACATTATATGGAAAGCCGATGAATGAGGTCAATGAATTTAAATATCTGGGGCTATGGTTAGATAGTAAATGTACATGGAAAACTCATATTAAACATTTGGAAACAAAATCCCAAAAAGTGTTGAACCTATTAAGAGCAGTGGCTGGATGTGACTGGGGTGCAGACAAACAGGCATTAATCGACATCTATAGGGCAATTATGAGGACAACTCTGGATTACGGGTGTATAATATATGCAGCAGCAGCAAAAACGTCATTACTAAAAATGGATAGGTTACAATATAAAGCGTTATGGTTGTGTATAGGTGCAATTAAGTCAACCCCTACTAATGCAATATTAGTTGAAGCAGGAGAGACTCCATTGGAGCTAAGAAGAGAGAAAATTGCTCTTGCTTATTGGGTCAGGTTAAAAGGAAGTGGGGAAGGAAATGTCACAAACAAAACATTACAGGAGTGCTGGGAATATTCCAAGTTTCAGGGGTGTGGGTTTGGATGGACAAGTAAAGGAAAAATAAGGATATACGGCATGCATGAGTTAGAGTTTTCACCATCAAATCCATTCAGTAGTGTACCCCCATGGCTTTTTCCAATAGTAAATATAGATGTGAGTATTGTAGAAAAGAAAAGAGAGTGGTGTAGTGTGACGACCCCTGCCTTGTTGTCTCCTGTGGTGTGCATGGCCCTTTAATGTTTCTCCTCTGCTTGTGACGCCCTGATTGGGGACACCTGACGCCCTGATTGAGGACACCTGACGGCTGGCGGAGGATTAAGAGGCCTGGGCCAGAGTCTTGATCTCTCTCTCCCGCATAGGACCTGACGACGGAGCAGCCACGTTGCTTAGCCTTTTTTGGTTTTTTCCTTTGTTCTTTGATTATGACAAACTTTTGTTAATAAATATATTTTTCATACATGTTTTTGTCCTTTCCCACGCTTTTTGTTATGGCCAAGAGCCAGGCCATGACAGATGGGGGCTCGTCCACTTCTTTTACCTGTGATACAGCAACGGATAGGTAAGATTTGTGTTGGTGCGCGTGGATAAAGTTTGTTGGAAGCGCGTTTGCAGTACGGCCGGTTTCTTTGCTTCGGCTCGTTGTGGGAAGGACATTTCAGATTGTTGTTTGGGGACTGATTTGATTACTTTGTGAAGCTTTGATTTGTTTGGTATTATATTTCGGGAGAGAGGTTGCTAGTTGTTCTTAGCCGTGGTCAGCTGTTTGTTTTGGTTTGTTTTTCACTTTTTTCTCTCGTCGGGGTTTGTTGGTGCGTTGCAGGTGGAGCGGTGCGGAGCGGTGCGGAGTTTTCCCTGGCAGGTTAAGCGGCGGTTCCCTTGGGATTGTTGAGCGGGGTGTGTAGTGTTGCGGAGAAAGTGGTTGAAGCTTCGGCTTGGGAGCATGGCCGTGGTCACAGTAGTGTTGCTAGCTTGCTAGTCGCTTTGCTGGGCCAGCGGTCTCCGGTGCACCACAAGTAACTGCATGAAGACTAGGGAGGAGATTAGTCAGTGGGATGGTGAGTTAGTGGGGAAACTCCAATCAGAACATTAGTGTTGTTCCACCTTGGACGCATAATAAGCGTGGTGGTATCTGTCCGGTTTGTTTTTGTGTTTTTTTTCTTTTTCTCATCTCTCGCTTTAAAGGTCCGGTGTTGTGTTCCGGTGAGGGGTCGTTGGAAGTTAATATGGCTGACGTAGAGGCATTTATTGAAGCTCCGTCTCAGGAGTTGCTTGGTACTTTTTCAAGAGAGCAGCTGCTCTTAATTGCTGAGCATTTCTCTGTGTCTATTGTCGGGGATAGAAGGGTGAAAGACAATATAAAGGACTCTATAGTGTCGACGTTAAGGGAGACGGGAGTTTTTGCTGCAAAGGAAGAGGGGGTTTTGTTAAAACCTCTTTTTCAGGCAAGTGCACTTTCTTTTGAGCAGCAGAGGGAAATGTTGTTGTTACAGCTGGAACATGACAGAGTAAAGTATGAACATGACCGGGAACATGACAGAGTGAGGTATGAACATGACCGGGAACATGACAGAGTAAGGTATGAACATGACCGGGAACATGACAAAAAGAAGTATGAGTTGGGAATTGAAAAGGAAATCACAGTGGAGCGGATGCGACAAGAATCTGAGAAAGCCAAGATAGAGTTGGAGGGACATCGTCTGGCTATTCTCAGAGATGGCGCGTTGTCCGGTGAGGGGCTGGGTGAACAGGTGCCCAGGTCTCCTCATCGCTTTGATGTTAATAACCTGCGCTTGCTGCCTCACTTTAATGAAAGTGATCCTGACACGTTTTTTTTGTTATTTGAACGTGTAGCTAGGGCTAGAGATTGGCCTGATGCAGACTGCGCTTTGATGCTTCAGTGTGTTCTCACAGGAAGAGCACAGTCTGCATATTCCTCTTTATGTCTGGAAGATAGCTCTAGCTATAGTAAAATAAAATCAGCGGTGCTTAGAGCATATGAACTGGTGCCAGAGGCCTATCGACAGCGTTTTAGGTCCTTTGAGCAAAAACAAGATCAAACATATGTGGAGATGGCGAGGGATTTGTCTGTTCATTTTAAGCGTTGGTTAACTGCTCTTGACGTCACTACTTTTGACGATTTGTGTGAGCTCATGACTTTGGAACAGTTCAAAAATATTCTTCCTGACAAGATTGCTACTTACATAACAGAACACAGGGTCACTTCTGCGGCTGAAGCTGCTGTGGCAGCTGATGAGTTTGTGTTGCTTCATAAGAGCAGGTTCGGAGGGCGCTCTGGGGCCCTAGCTGTTTTTGAAGGAAGTAGAAAGGCTGTTGATGTTGGTTCATTTGGGATGGAGCCAAGGAAATTGGGTTTGGTCAAGTCTGAGGTGGATAATGATATTTGCCACTACTGTCGTGAAAAAGGCCATTGGAAGGCAGAATGTCCTGCGCTTAGAGCAAAATCTGAGGGAGGAAGATATTTTGTTGGGCCTGTTGCGTTAGCTGCTCCTGTGAAAAGCTGCTGTGTTGCCGATGTGCTTACATCCCACTTATGTGGATCTGAGGTTTTGGCATCTTATGCTCCATTTATACGAGACGGCTTGGTGTCATTGGTAGGTAGTAATGTCAGAGTTCCAATCAAAATCTTGCGAGACACAGGGGCTTTTGATTCCTATATTGTTGACTCTGTTTTGCCTTTGTCTTATGAAAGTGACACTGGTGACACCGTTCTGAGTTGGGGAATGGGATTAAAAGTTCTTCCTATTCCTGTTCATCGGATGTATATTGACTGTGACCTTGTTAAAGGTGAAGTAGCTGTTGGTGTACGTCCAGCTTTGCCAATCGAGGGGATACACTTCATCCTGGGCAACGGTTTGGCAGGGAGCAGAGTCTGGACTGATGTTCCCCCTGCGTTTTTAGTCACTGGCGGCCCGATTGAGTCAGGGTCTGAGGAGAGCTCTACAGTGTTGGCAGACGTCACGTCCTCTTGTGTGACCACTCGTGCTATGGACAAAAATATGTTTGGAAACCAGAAGATCAAGCATTGTCCCACTAGTCAAAGTGGTCGTGGCGGCGGTGGCGTTGATGGTGGTCGTGGTGGCGGCAGCGTTGATGGTGGTCGTGGCGGCGGCAGCAGGGGTCGAGGAAGAGGCAAGGAAATGTCCTGCTATCGGTGTGGAGACCAAGGACACATGGCTCGTGACTGTGGGTATGCCAACGACCGGAAGTGCTATTCCTGCGGTGGGCTTGGTCACATCCAGAGACGGTGCAGTAGGGTGAAATGTTACAGGTGTGGCGACATTGGCCACGTTGCGGTGCAGTGCAGTAAACCCAGTGAAACTAACTGCTACAACTGAGGAAACATGGGCCGTGACGGTAATGTATTGTCTCTCATACTGTTCGATAAATCGTTCTCGCTCTGCCCATCCTTTTAAAGTGTGCTTCTCAGGTAGCTTACCTGAGTTGCTAAAGATGTGGCTGGGTGTTGGAGGAGCGTTTGGCAGTGTGAGGGTTGTATGTTGCAATTGGTGGTTTTGTTGGAGGTGGGGTGCATTATGTCTTGTGTTTTTTTTTGTTCATTACTGGTGTTTTTTGTTTTGTCAGGGTTGGGATTGGTGTGCCGGTGGTCCTGGGGACACCGACTTTAAGGGGGGGGGTGTGACGACCCCTGCCTTGTTGTCTCCTGTGGTGTGCATGGCCCTTTAATGTTTCTCCTCTGCTTGTGACGCCCTGATTGGGGACACCTGACGCCCTGATTGAGGACACCTGACGGCTGGCGGAGGATTAAGAGGCCTGGGCCAGAGTCTTGATCTCTCTCTCCCGCAGAGGACCTGACGACGGAGCAGCCACGTTGCTTAGCCTTTTTTGTTTTTTTCCTTTGTTCTTTGATTATGACAAACTTTTGTTAATAAATATATTTTTCATACATGTTTTTGTCCTTTCCCACGCTTTTTGTTATGGCCAAGAGCCAGGCCATGACAGTAGTGATCACTGTTAATCATAATTCACTCATGGAACTACAGGTTGGGGGTATTGTTCCGCACGGACACAAATGCTTACTGTACCTCCGGGGTATATACTGTGTCCTCCTCCCTTTCGCTTTCTCTTCTCTTCCCGGGCTGCGACCCGACAGCATGTGCATTTCTGCTGCTCAATAAAGCCAGATTTGTATCTTCATTGCACCGCCTCCGACTCCCTTCTCTCGGCACTACATTGGTGACCCCGACATAAGTCCCCCGAAGGATCCGAGACTGAATCGAACACGGCAGAAAGCGCAGCTTTTCTCGGAATGCCGGAGATTCTTGGAGACGTCCGTGGCTGCCACGTGCACACAGACTGTGGCTCGGTGCGCCCTCCGGAATGGCCGCGGACGACGCTCGCCATTTCCACGGCTTTTCGGCACTGGGGGACAGCAAGCCTTCCATGGAGCCGATACACGACCATGCCTGGTTTATTCGGGACATGCGGCTGCATGTCCGGCTGCGCTCGCTAACGGCTAGCCACGACTGCTAACGGCTAGCAGCTACCAACGGCTAACGACAGCTAGCCACAACAGCTAGCAGCTATCGCCATCCGACTGTTTTTTTTTTGTGGTGCCGGAGAGGAGGTTCGATCATGTCTGGTCGGCCTCGTGTGGATCCTTTCACAATTTCGCCCACCTGTTTTTGATCGTGGACAGGACGACACTTTTGAGTTTTTTTTCTGGTGCCTGAGAGGAGGTTCGACCATGTCTGGTCGGCCTCGTGTGGACCCTCTCGCTTTTTCGCCACCTCGGCGGCGGTTTCGGACGTCGCCCATGCCTTCTTCGGCCCGTGGGTGGCGCGCTTCTGGACCCTGTCTCGCCTCGACTCGGCGGTTTCGGGCATCGCCCATGCCTTCATCGGCCCGTGGGTGGCGCGCTTCGGGACCCTGTCTGGCCTCTTCCCTCGCCTCGGCGGTTTCGGCCGTCGCCCATGCCTTCATCGGCCCGTGGGTGGCGCGCTTCGGGACCCTGCCCGGCCTCTCCTCTAACCGCGGCTCAAGGTTCGCCTCGACGGCGGCTTCGGACGGCGCCCCGTCTGGCCTCTCCCCTGTCCACGGCTCCCTCCTCCCGGGGACACGGCTCCTTCCTCCCGAGGACTTCGTACCCGCTGCCGCTGTGCCTTCGCCTGCGGCCGGGCAGCGCTCCTCCCTGCTGGGGACCACCGGGATATTCACGCCTGTCGCAACGCAGCGACCCTGCTTTCTGCGGCCCCCTGACGACGGCCCGTTCCGGCCCGCCCCCCACCCCCCGGTGGGGATGCCCTCCCTCGCCCTCATTGGGGCCCCTACCCTCTCCTGCGGCCCCCTTCTGACGGCCCGTTCCATGGCCCAGCCCTCGCCGGCGGCCCCGCCCTCCTCGGCCCCTGTGGTGCTTCCTCCCGGACGCGAGGATTGTGTCCATGGTTGAATTCTGGGGGGGCTTGTGTAGTGATCACTGTTTATCATAATTCACTCATGGAACTACAGGTTGGGGGTGTGGAGGAAACTTCTGTGTAGTAATGCATGGAGTCACCGACTCAGGAAGGAGACACGGTGAGAGTTGGAGCTTTGATGTCAAACACTGATGGGTTTATTCAGAGTATTCGGCCGGAGGATTCACATCACAAATCAAAGAGTCAGAGGTTCTGACCACACGGTAGAGTTGCCACGTCAATTCTGAAGAGCCTCTCTCTATGCTAGACCTTTGAACAGGTTCACAGAGAGAAATCAACATCTCTGAAGGAGTAGACTAAACACTGAGCCACCTGCGTCCAACGCTCATGGCCTCAAGGATTTCACATCCGAGAGCCCACAAACACCGATAAAGAAGTGCTTCAGTGTTCTCACAACAATTACCCTTCGTGCCAGACAAGTTGACCGGTCACAAACTGGGGACAACAACACATATGGCACCAAGGCCTTTCCTTAAAGGAGATAACATATGTCAGAGTAAAAGGTTAGATATCTAGAAGAATTATTCCTTAACAGGGGGTATTGTTCCGCACGGACACAAATGCTTACTGTACCTCCGGGGTATATACTGTGTCCTCCTCCCTTTCGCTTTCTCTTCTCTTCCCGGGCTGCGACCCGACAGCATGTGCATTTCTGCTGCTCAATAAAGCCAGATTTGTACCTTCATTGCACCGCCTCCGACTCCCTTCTCTCGGCACTACAGTGGCAAATAAATGAAGTAGGATTCAAAACAAGTTTGTACCTCATGAGTAATTATCACAATTACCTCAAAATATACACAGATGGTTCTAAGAACAAGGAAGAGTGTGTCAAAATTCTCTAAAGCAGTGGTTCCCAAACGAGAGATCAAGGAATAGACGATAGGGTTAGAATTTAGGAGCTGATTTTTGGACTATTCGACCGCAACCACGGATCCATGTGGCGTCTCGTCGCTACGGTTCTCTCTCTGTGTGTTCCTGAGAAAGTGTGTGTGAGCTCCAGCACTACTGATCCATCATCTGTGTCTGGATAAACCTCCGAATGGACTCAATGCTCTTTTTTCTGGAGTGTTTACCTCGGACTATAGGAGCTAGCTTAGCATGCTAGCTGGAAACACGTTAGCAACACTAGTCAGATTGAGAGTTTGATGGAGAGAGAAACGGTGTGTTTAACGGAGTTCGCAGGAAAAGGTGATCTAGTAAACATGAGTAAAGTCCAAATGCTGCTGTCGTTGAAGAAGCAGCGACTCACTGCTGCTGCTGTGTTTGAAAAAACGATAGCAGAGCAGGAGGAGGAGCTGTCTCTTTCCAAAGAGGAGAACGAGAGACTCCAGAAACTACTGGACGCTGTTTTACAGCCTCAGCTTCGGATACACCGAGTAGGTCTGTTCCCTTTACTCTTAATTAACACTTTAAACCAGGGGTGTCCAAACTACGGCCCGCTGGCCATTTTGAATCGGCCCTCAGCTAATTAAAAAACTATGATGAAATATGCCCCACAAATGAAACTTGTGCTTTTCTTATATTGTACTTCTTAAATATATATGTACACATATATTACACAGTAGCATTCAAAAGCCCACAGTCAATTCATGTTGATAACATTTTCTAACAAATCTTAGCTGATACAAAAAAGCCTAATAACTTATTTACATAACAAGCTTGAAATAGACCCTATGTCGTCTTATTATAATCACTCTGAGACTTCTGTTGTTAAGGGATGAGCTGCCAACAAGATAAATGAAACCCTATCGAGTCCAGTGGTTCCTAAGCTAAAGGAGGTTATAAAGGAAGTTTGAAACCTCCTTTCCTTTCATTTAGAGAATTCGAACGGCACTTATCATGGCTGCCACTGAGGGACTTCCGGGTCATTTCACTCCGTTAGGACAGGGTTGCCAACTTTGGGTACCTGGCTGGAGTGAGATTTTGATATCATGGGTTTAATTCGGTTTAATTACACATATGCGCACGAAATGACTGCGATCGTGTCAGCAGCGGGACCTTAGCATATAGGATATATATACAAATACACAATAATGGACACAGACTATAAAGGGCACACAGTTTCATTCACTAATGAAAGTCAAACATGTTTGTTTCCACTGTTTTATTGTGTGCCTGTCGCGATAAGCAATTAATTGACTTATCGTACGATAAATAAAAATGAACTCGATAACTTTTCTGACCTCGATAAATTGCCATTTACATGAGGATGTGACTAGCAGTTTGAAAGGATGTACTTGAATTATTATTATATATTATCATTATGTCAGTGGTCTAAAATGGTCATACAACGGTGCCGCCAATATTATCGTTTATCGCAATAATTTCCGGGAAAATGTATCCAACAAAATTAATTATCGTGAGAGGCCTATACATGAAACACACACACACAAACAAATCTACTGACTTACTCCAAACTGCCAAATATATTAATTAACACACTCTCACTCTCATATACTCTTTGACTCTATTTTGGCCTAGTAGAACAATAAGCAGCAGACTTTTACTTTTTTATCATTTCTACTGGATCTTAGATCTGCGCATGCGCAATACGGGTCCGCAGTTGCGGCTCCAGAGTATTTTTGTTGGGTAATCTATGGTAGGGCTAACCCATACAGTGGTGGGGCTCAAGTCAGTATTTGCAATGTAATTATATACACGCTCCCCCCGACAGTGAACCCCCACGCGTGAGGTTTAGATTATTTCCCTGTCTCAATCCAAATTGAACTGTATGAAATAAAAAGGCACATTTGTCTTGTAGTAAATAAAAAGGGCGACCTGGAGCCAATCCTGCAATTTCCCCACAGGTGAAAGAGTTGACATGCTGAAAACCCAACCCCTGCAGGGGGGTCTGGGGGATTCTCCCCCAGGAGATTTTTTAAAATACTAACATAAAATACACATTCTGGTACTCTCTTGAGAAGAAAAATAAATAAATCTATTACTACACGACATATTTAAAAAAATGAATGCCATTTTTGTTTTTTGTTACTTTGTTCTGAAAGCTCAACCTGCTGCTCCTCACAGAGAGAAGAGGGAAGAGGCTGTGTGAATTACTTTACATTGTGGATAAGGGTGGATAGTGTTGTAGCAAACACCTTGGATGGTTGGCTTAAAGCCCCCCCCTCCGCTACGCGCCGTTTGTTAGATGAGGCTGGTTCTATTTAATAAAGAAAGGAATTGAAAACACCGGAATTAAAGGTTATAACAATAATCTGATTTTACTGGTAAGAAACAAAACACGTATACAAGTTTTACAGAGTACTCCGGACTTCAGGTTTCTACTGCGGTGTGATACAGGTATCGGGACCAGCCAGTCAGCAAACAGGAAGCATTTTACATGCAAAAACAACAGTATTCATATTCATATTTTGGGGCGGAGATGTGTTGACTTCTTCCTTCCCATTTTACTCCGAAGCGAATCAGAGAGTCCGTGGGGAGGAGCTGTGTGAGCTGCTCACTCCCCCAGGTGTTTTTACTGGTGGGATTCACTTCTGGTCGGGTCCAATACAGCGAATCAGAGTTCTGAGCTGAACGTGAGATTCTGAAGTTCACAAGGGCCAATCTTATCTCTGCACCTATATTCACTCCCTTACTTTCCCATGGAATATTTCACATAAACTATTCTTTCTCAGACAATTAAACATTGTGCACAGATATAATGATGCCCAGAAAGAACCTTGAAAAGAATATGTGTGTGTGTGCTGGTGGGAGGAGGTGCATGTGTGTGTAACAAGATCTCTGGGTCAGTGAGTTGTAAGTGAGAATACAATATCTATATATGTGATGACTTAAAACAGTTCAAACAATACATGTTCACTAAAATACAATTCAAAATAATACATGTTTACTTCAATACAGTTTAGAACCATATCTGTTTACTTCAATAGCCCCCATTGTTCTGTGTGTCAAAATGAAAGACAGCCCACACACCTATCAATCATCCAACCGTGGGGTCTTATTTCATTACGTGTTGATTTCTATCAACACGTAATGTTGTATCGATGTATAGAGATGTACTACCGCAAAAGTATTCTCCGTCGGGACTTCCTGCAACAACACCACGCCGTAATCGTGATTCTGATTGGCCAGAAGACATTAGCAAAGATGTTCTATTGAGAAGACGATCACTACGTGACAAAAGTTTTCAAAACCGTTTCTAGTCTTCGGTATTCTTGTTTTTGGCGTGAGAATAGTTTGGGCAGCGTGAGAGCGTGAGATTGAGAGTGAAAGCGTGTGTCACACGCCAGATGCGTGAGAGTTGGCAACCCTGCGTTAGGAAGGTTCCTAAGCTAAATGGACTATTCGACCGCAACCTTGGTCCCATGACGTCATTGGTGAAATGTGGCACACGTGACACGTCCCAACCAGGGTTTCCGTTAGCGGTCATGTTTTAATAATAATAATAATAATACGAAGAAGAAGAAGAATTGTGTAGCAGAGTTTCCGTTAGCAGGTAATTACCGGACTATGACCGGATATGCTGATGTTTAAAACTCAGTTAATGAGGCTCATTTTTATATTGCTTCAGTTTATAATCTTAACGGATCGAAAAGTTCAGATTCATTTTTCAAAAAATTATACGCTTTCCCAAACAACATAATTATTATATTCAAACAAACTACTTTTAGTAGATGAAGTACATTATTAAAAAGTTTGCATTAACTTTGAATAATAACACGGGAGAAACGGATCCTCTCTGTCTCTCTCTCTCTCTCTCTCTCTCTCTCTCTGACAGCCCGTCAATATGTGTTAAATGTTTGTTGTTTGTGTTTCATGTATTGTGTCTGGATATTTGTCTGTTGATGTTGGACATGGAGCTGCTGTGACACAAGTCAGATTTCAGACCTGATCTGACAAATAAAGTAATATCGTATCGTAATATCAGACTCATGCATCTCGCTAAACAGCAGGCGGGGCTTCAGGTGATCATGTAGAGCTGCGTGTCTCCGTCAAACTCAGCAGCTGATCGGATCTCTGATCTCTCTCTCTCGTCCGGTTATACTTCATTCGCGTTTATGTTCATATCGATCAGATCCAGCACTCCTGATCGGCCTTTATAGAGAGCACAGAGGAAACTATTAAAAGTGAATATAGGCCGTTAATGATCGGTGGCCAATCAATCGGAGAGAGAGAGAAAATCTCCCTTGTTATTATCCAAAGTTAAAGGGGACCTATCATGCAAAATGCACTTTTGTACGTCTTTTATACATGAATATGTGTCCCCGGTGTTCCAGGGAACTCACCAAGTGTCAGAAAACACAACCCTCTCTATTTTCCTTCATACCCAAATCTCTAAAAAAGGGGCTGCAACGGATCTGATAAAAACTGATCCAGATTTGAACACTGTCCTGACGTCAGGACAGTGGCGCTACGGCCAGCCCCATATAGAGAGAGAGTTATGACAGCGGAAGTCCAAAATGCTTGATCGTCACGTGGTTCAGGGAGAGTCAATAGTTCCCCGGAAATTCGTGGCAGGACATATGAATGCATGATTACCGGAGATAGAACTACGATTTTTGGTAATAAGTAGTGAATAAAGGTCTTGATTTGCAATATTTATACAACATACCGATATGTGTATGTATTTACATCAATATGTTTTAAAAAATAAATAGAATCTGCTAATATTTATGGATAATATTAGGAATAGTGTGAACAGCTAGTTTACTTGTACATATACATGTTAGGCTGTTGCCTTGGTTAAAGAGCCTGTTGCTGTTGTGTATTGCTTTGAATTATTTAAAACAAATATTATCTTCTTAAACAGGTATGGTAGTCAGGAGCATCACTTCCTAATGTTTATTGATATATTTAGAGGGAGGGGATGGCAAGGAATGCTTCAAAATTTAGATTAGATTAATTTCTACCATTTTTTTAATTCATGGTGGTTTCAGTAATCCCATGGTACTTGAGGACATAAGTAATCTAAATGACTAATGTCATCTTTATGACTTTCAGAAAGGACAGGAGACCAACAGGTGACTATCAATGGACTAGCAGCAACATGATTATGACGTTAAAAGTGTTGTTTTAGGAACATCCATTGTAAATACATGGAATTCAATAAACATTGAATAGCATGTCATGCAGTTTGTCTGTGCCTTTTCCTCCGTGTTGTCCTGGCATATCGTCTCCACCATGGTTTGCTGTGCTGCCTGGGGATGCTCCAATCGCTCAGAGAAAGGAGTAAGAATCAGAATGTACGGCTTCCCCACTGACACAGAGAGGAGGAAAAAAAATGGCTAGCTCAAGTCAGCAGGAGCAATTTAACAATCAAAACAGACAGCCGCAACAAAATATGTGAGGTAATCATATTCAAACACTGCATTTGCACTTTTTCCACAAAACGAAGACCACACCATTGGGAAGCTTAATGTTTGGTTTAATACAAATAACAGGGAAAGGCTTGAAAAACTCTGAGAGTTGAGACTCAGGGTGCAGGGTGAGGGTCTCAGTGCAGGTATTCAGGCTCTATTGAATCCCCCTCTGGTTCTTGTGCTGAAAGAGGGAGAAACAGACAGGAGAAAGGGTTATACACACCTATATAGCACACCTATTGGATGGGAAATTGCCTTCAGGAGATAAGGTGTGGTCTTTGTTTCCAACTGAAGTTATGGAACTTTATTATTTGTGAGTTTAACAAAGTATGACAAATGGCATCAGTAATGGATGTGATATGAATTTGTATAAAGTTGTCTCACACTCTTGGTCGTATTTTACGTACAGTATGTAATGAGTGTATACATGTCCAGTAAGTCCTCCACCTGTAACATCACTGCCCCTCCACCTGCCATACAGTAGGTTACTAATATACACTAACAAGATTACTTATATAATACAGTGATAGAATACATGTTTAGTATGCTTACTTATATACAACAGTAGTATTACATTTACCTTGTTTTCACTCTCACTTTGCCATCATTTCAAAATCAGCTGTGCATACATAATACAGACAGGTAATAATCAACAGAATACACTAAAAACACTCACCCATAAATTACGTTTTTGTTTACTGTTTGGAAGTCTCAAATATGCACTCTAAATTCATATCAATAGCGATGTATCACACAAATAGCTCTCTTCCTTATTATTGTGTAACGTTAACTTTATTATACTAGTTAGTAGGCCTACTCCAAAATGGAGATCGTAATTTCTCCACCTCCACTCATTACAATCACACGTGCCCCAATGTTATATTTAACTAATATTATATTCCTCCACCCCACAAAAAAATCACGTTTAGAAGCCCTTTTTCTCTAATTCCACAACGTTGGATGAAATAACATTAGGAGAACGGATGAATAGGCTGTTCATGGTTAACGTGTTTTAGCTAACTTTATCCGGTATCCTAGCCTAATCTGTTATCTGTAAATGTTCCCTAAATCAGTAGATTTAGGGATAATCCACTAACATCCTTTAATACACATGTTCATTTGACTCAGATGTGCTGATAATATCTGCAATATAAATCTTTAAACGTCTTCTTACCTTTAAAAGTCCATCACGAACGGTCTATTATGCTGCAACTCTACTGTGTTGCTGGTCGCAATAGTTCCCCGGAAGTCAGCGGCAAGCTAACTTCCGGGGAACTATTGACGGCTCCACAATCCGCCATTGCTGTAAAAAAACTGGTCCATTGGAGTGAACGGAGATGTCGTAACTCTTCTATTATACGGCTCTGGCTACGGCTATTGGGCCAACTCCACCAATCAGGAGGAGACAGCCACGGCCATTGCCGTTCGAAAGCGCTGGAGACGCTGTAGTACATATGCCAGGCCTGTAGATGGTGCTGTTGCTCACAGAATCAACCCTTGCAAAAACCGAGCTAACATTTTTCAAATTGAGCGAAATGAGGCATGGCTAAAATGCATGATCTGTTTGGTATTTTGAAAAAAAAAAAGTATAAATATGCCTTATATAGGTATGGTCCTACACTATATTATTCAAATATAGCATGATAGGTCCACTTTAATGTAAACTTTTGAATAATGTACTTCATTTACTACAAGTAGATTGTTTGAATGTTATAATTATGTTGTTTGTGGAATCATTTATTGAAAAATGAATCTGAATGTTTCGATCTGTTACGAGTTTAAACATCAGCATATCCGGTCATAGTCCGGTAATTACCTGCTAACGGAAACTCTGCTACAAAATTCTTATTATTATTATTGAAACACAAATTTGTCCGGTAAAATAAATTCTGTCCGGACATTTGACTGGCAAGAAAAAATCCTAGCGGAAACCCTGATACAGTCGTCTAGCTGAATCCCCTCTCGCAGCTGTGTGTCTGTGTATTCACAGGATGTCTGCAGGAGGTACTTAGAGTAAAGTTGTATATATATATATATAATACACATAATGGCACTGTTCTAGCGGTAAACACTTAAGAAAGAACATGTCAAGCTATGTGCTGTATCAGAACGAATGCGCGGCGTGTTTTGGGAGTAATATGGTCTGTGTTTACATTAGCAAGCATCGCTAACACTCAGAGCTAACGCTGTACTGGAGAGAATATGTGTAACATAATGTCCTTGCGGTAAACCCTGCGAGAGAGAAACGTTTGAGCTTCATACTGTATCAGAAATAATGCTTGAAGTGGTTAGGAGCATAACATGGCATTTAATCACAGCAGCGTTTAGCTGAGTTTCTCCCAGTAGAAAACTCTCTTAGCAGTGGAAAGCTGCGTGCTACAAAGGGGCGTGGCTAGCAGCAGCTGTTCCATTTAAAGCAGAATCAGCCTTTTTGGAACAGGGCTGGAATAGAGGGGTATGAGGCAGAGGTGGGGACTCGAGTCACATGACTTGACCAGTGGCGTAGCCAGGAATTATTGTGTGGGTGGGCCTGGAGAAATGTAGGTGGGCCAGGGGGAGACTTATTAAGCGTGGGGTCTGAGCTGAAACTTCATTAATGATTTTAATGATTTTGTAATGCACTAATTGAACATAAGCATAAACTAGCAGTGAAAACAAAAACATAGGCACGGCTTTAACGGTACTTTTATCTTTTTTTTTTTAGAAAAAAATAAGGTAAACTAACACAAATTGTGAACAAAACTATCATTGCTTTTTATTTTAATTAAATACATAATATTTCACATCAAAAGAAACAACAGTGTTTTAACAAATCGTATTAAATAATGTGATGACAGAACTGTAAACAGAATAGCTGAAACTTTAACAAAAAAATAACTCTAATTTACCTCTAATCATTAGCCCATGTTTGTATAATTGAGTTAACTCCGTGTGTTGCTGCTAGCATACATAACACCTGACGTGGAAAAGTTACTCGTGGATGGGGCTACTAGAAAGACAGTCGAACCCGGTGCATTTCTCCGTTTGAATGTGGTGCACTTTTACAAGATGTTTAGACAAATTGCTCGTGTTACCGCCCTTACATGCTAAACTCTTATTGCACTTTTGGTAACGAGCATTGTCCACATCGAACAGGTAAAGTTTAACCACACCTCGGAGCGCGTTCTCTCCGCCATCTCCTCCGTGTGTGTGTGTTGCTGCATGTAGCAGCTGCGTGTGTGTAAACTGCCCCGCCCCCTCACACACAGACGGGGGAGAGAGATCTCTCGTCTGGATTGGAAAGATCGAAAATACTAAAAATAATCATAGACGCATTTTGCAGTCTTTTTGCGTATTAGAAACAGAGTTGGCGACACTAAAACTGCAATATAATGTTTGTGTAGCAATAATACATATGAGATATATTTTTTACATGTCTCCAGTACCGACCGATAACGTCGGAGCTTAATGGTACCACGGTCTTTAATAATTCAGCCCTGGGGCTCGGTACCCATCCCTACACATGACTGGCTCGGCGGCCACAGGTTGTTTATCCTTGACAGTCGCACAGTGGGCACACGCTGAGAGTTTTCATATTCAGCAAATGTGTACACGCTTCACAGCAGACCTCAAGAAGAAATAAGACTTTCGTTAACTCACGGCAAAACCTACTTTACTTACTAATTTACTCACGGTAAAAAAATGCACTCCCTATTCCATTGTCATGAAGGTGGAATCTAACTATATCCAGAATAAGTTTGATTGGATCCAGGCTAGAAACATGTTTATTTCTGCTGTAAAGTTGGGCATTTTAACATGGAGGTCTATGGGAATTGCTCCTTTCTGCATCCATCCCCTGTTGGCCACTAGAGGAACTGCAGTTTGTGGCACTTCCTTCTAGGCTTCCCGGCTCTGCGCTATAACGCGCTGATTGGCTGTGGGTGGGCCAGACGTGCATGTGGGTGGGCCCAGGCCCACCCGGGCCCACCCACAGCTACGCCACTGGACTTGACTCGAGTCAGACTCGAGTCGCGTATTTTTGGACTTGAGACTTGCTTGACTAACATTGATAAAAGACTTGACTTGACTTTGACTTGGTATTCATGACTTGAGACTTGACTTAAGCTTGAGATGGATGACTTGAAAGGACTTGTCTGTTTAAAATTAAATATTTGCGTTTGTTTTTGTAGTGAGATATTACGTTTAGTTTTTTCGAAAAATGTGATTGGGTGATTATAGCGCCGTGCGCGCAAACCTGGCAACCCACTCGGCAGGAGCGTCAGTTAATTTGGCAGCGGCAAGCGTTACTCCAAAAATAGTGAAGTTTGGATTCAAGGATTATGTTGTTGATTACGCTAATAAGAAGAGAACAGCGGTATGCAGGGTCTGCAGCATAAAGATCAGTGACACGACCACCACAACATCCAACTTCATTCGTCACTACAAAAAAACCCACAGAGAAAGGTGCGTGAATGTGTTGTGTTAGCTAGAAAGCTAACGTTAAGTTTAAGCTACGTTAGACTTGGTTTCAAATCGATTAAGCATTGCAAAGAGAAGACAAAACGGTAAATGAACACTAGAACCGCCAAGGGATTCATTTGTACTAACCCTGATACTGACGGGCTGTCAGGAGAGGGAAAGAGAGAGGAAAAGAGATGCCTCGTTTATTTCCCCTGTGTTATTATCAGAAGTTACTGTAAACTGTTGAATAATGTAGTTCATCTACTTTTAGTAGTTTGTTTAAATGTTTTAATTATGTTGTTTTTGTTTGTAGAAGTGCATAATTTCTTGATTTATTGTAAAATGAATCTGAACTTTTTGATCTGTTATGATGATAAACTGAAGCAATTTCTAAATTAACCCAATTAACTGAGTTTTAAATCGTCCTACTTAGTTTATAAGGAAATTATGAAGAGGAACAAATTAAATGATTTGAAAATGATATCTATGTAGGTGCTGATGCTGTTGGCGGTTCTAGTGTTAACAGACATTTAAATTAAATATGTGTAATGGCAAATGCCATATATGATTTTCTTACCTGGAATTCTGCCTTTTTGAACAGACTTTTTGATTGAGTCCTAGCTATATTGTCTGCAGTTCTAGGGTTAATATTAATCTAATATGATTGTCATCGGTCTAAATTAGATTTCAAATGATTAACTGTGTATGTAATGAAGATCATAGTGTGGGTTAAATCCATTTTCATAACCACTGTCTTTTAACTGATTTAAATGGGGAAACTGGGCTTATTCATCAGAATTTCGTATGACTTGACTTGACTTGCTTGACCTGAGCAATGACTTGACTTGACTTGCTTGACTCTCACCACAGTGACTTGGGACTTGCTTGATACTTGTAGGTCAAGACTTGAGACTTGCTCATGACTTGCACATGTAGGACTTACTCCCACCTCTGGTATGAGGCATGGCTACAATGGTTAGGTATGGCCCAACAATATATTTTTCAAATATAGCATAATAGGTCCACTTTAAATAAGGTTTAAATGCAGGATTTGTATTTGTAACAGAGTATTACCATTCTATAGGCGTAGTGTAGCTGTGAACGATCCCAAATACAATGCATTAATTAGGGCTGCAAAATCTCTCCCATTTTAATGATGATTAGATTTTTAAATGCTAACACTTAACAGTTTTTTCTGACTGTGTTTCCTGTTTCCTGCAGACGTACAGCTGCTGGTGGTGGTTAAAGAAGAGCTTCTCCCTGACCAGCAGGAGTGGAGCACCAGTCTGGACCAGGAGGACCCAGAGTCCCCCCCACACATTAAGCAAGAACAGGAGGAACTCGGGATCAGTCAGGAGCTTCAAGAGCTGGAGGAGGCTGATATCATCAAGTCCACTTTCACTCCTGACCCTGTGAAGAGTGAAGATGATAAAGAGAAACCTCAGTCCTCACAGCCTCATCAAAGACAAACTGAACACATGGAAACTGAAGCTGATGGAGATGACTGTCGAGGACCATAACCAGCCAGGAACTCAGATCCAGAAAGCAGTTTACAACCAAAGACTGAGGACGACACTGGAGACTCTTCTGAACCTGACTCTGGAGACTCATCTGAACCTGACACTGAAGACAGTGCTGATTGGAAGGAGACCAGAGAACCTGCTTCAGACTCAACCTCACTGAAAAATAGACAAGAATCTGTCAGTGATTCAAGCCGTAGTGCTGTGAAGAAACAATTTGGCTGCTCTGTGTGTACAAAATATTTTACATATAGAAGCACTGTTCAGCGACACATGAAAATCCACACAGGAGAGAAACCCTTTAGCTGCTCAGTCTGTAAGAAACCTTTTTCACAAAGAGAACATTTAAAGGAACACATGAGAATCCACACAGGAGAAACCACACAGCTGCCCAGTCTGTAAGAAACCTTTTTCACAAAGAGAACATTTAAAGGAACACATGAGAATCCACACAGGAGAGAAACCACACAGCTGCCCAGTCTGTAAGAAAGCTTTTTCACGGAATAGAAATGTAAAGACACACATGAGAGTCCACACAGGAGAGAAAGCACACAGCTGCTCAGTCTGTAAGAAAGCTTTTTCACAGAATAGAAATGTAAAGGAACACATGAGAATCCACACAGGAGTGAAACCACACAGCTGCTCAGTCTGTAAGAAAGCTTTTTCACAGAGTGGAGGTTTAAGAAAACACATGACAGTCCACACAGGAGAGGAAATATACAGCTGCAATGTTTGTGACAAAAGATTTAAATGGCGTAATTGTTTCAAAAGACACAAGTGTGTTGGTCGTCAGTCCTCACAGCTTAATGAAATTCAAACTGAGGATAACGGAGATGCAGAGCCTCCAATCAGCAGCTCAGCTGAACACATGGAGACAGAAGCTGATGGAGAGGACAATGAATAAGTCTTATGACAGTTCACACATGAGAAAAATCTGTCTGACTTGATTAACATTGTTGCACGGCCCGGCTAAAATAACTGGATGGCCTACCTGCCTGTCAGCCTTCCATCTGTGCACAAACGTATCTCGTGCCCTCATTGGTCATGTGTGTGTTACGGGTCCCCGATATGAGGACCACAGTAACGGTTATGATACCTGTAATGAGCAGGTGAGACAGGAGCAATGAGGACACGGGTTATTTGGTTTCCTTCCAGATTGCTTCTCCTGGTAGTTTTATTACACAAACTTATTTAAACATCTTAATTCTCTTATGCATTTCAGTGTATTTACTTAATCATTCACTTTTCTGACAGCTCCATCAACACACATCAACTGTCAATAACCCCTTCTGTGACAAACACACATTTAAGCTGAACTTTACATTCACTAATCGTTTGTACCTTTTCATACATCTTGTTTTACAGTATTAAACCTGTATTAAATATCCATTGAAACTGTAATTTCGACTATTATCCTTCTGCCATTCATTGCAGGTCACTAAAATGCATTTAAACTAGAGAATCATAATGCTACAAACACTACAGCATACTTGTGTAACAAACATCCAGTATAACACTACCTAAACTATACCTTTCATAAGGGGCATATTTATTCATAACTTCATTCATAACTACACATGTATGGAAATATTTAGTGGGCGGGAGCCTTCAGACCATAGACTGTATATATAAAGCTTCAGACACACTATCTAACTCGCACCATCTCCGTGTCAGACCCGTCAGACCACGTTATCCCCAAGATGGCGCCGCACGGGGAAAGCTAAGCTAATACGCACACACATTCATACACTCTTTTAAACATGTAAACAGCGCTACAAACACTCCACACTTTTAGTGGGCCGTCACACCATATACGCAAACATTATGGGGGGTTCATATGATTTTTGCACCTTTTACCAACCTGTAATGAGCAGGTGAGACAGGAGCAATGAGGACACGGGTTATTTGGTTTCCTTCCAGATTGCTTCTGAGGAAACACCGGCAGTCCGTCCCTCTAACCAGTCCCCGGAACACAAACGTTCCGCCATACTACTAAATGCATAGATATATATAAACACTAGATGACTCACCCGCGCTGCTGGCCAATGGAGACCGACGTTGCCACATGGCCGCCATCTTGGTACAGGCAGTGCTCTCATTCATAACATTATGGTTTACTATTTAAATAACCATAGCTTGCTCAATTTTCAACCAATTTTCAAACGGTTTGGTTTTTTATAAACATCAAAGATGTAGTTATGATACTGCATACTTATAATCATGGACTTTCATATGAAAATAACATTAAGCAGATAAAGCAATAGCTATATACACACACACAAGGTATTTATATTAAATATTAGCCAGTGTATATATTTCCATTTATTTTATTATATTGTTAATATTTAAAATAAATTATAAAATTAAAATATATTTATATTTTATATATAAAAATCGGTCTCATGTTACCACTCTGTAAGCCAAGAGTTGTTAATTTAGCAATGCCTTAGCTTGAAGAACAGGGACACAACTAATGACAATAGCATATGGTGGTATATTATTTAGATATTCACACCTTTATCAGAAGAACCAAACCAACATAAAATGAGCCCAGACAGGCCAGTTGTCACATTTATCACAATTATTTTTGACATGAGATCTTCATATCGTCCTATTTTTGTATTTAGTTTCTAGATTTGTAAACAAATCCAGAACCTTTGAAATACGTTACCACTTCACAGCACGGTGCGCTGAGTTATTGTAGTCATTTTGTGTCCTTCTGTAGTCCATTTACTGTTGTTTGTCTTACCCCGGCTGATATCTCACTAAATCCAGTTTTAATTGTTCCCTATATTGCCCCTATGCCCTGTAAGGTGTCCTTGGGTGTTATGAAAGGCGGCCCCCAAAATAAATGTATTATTAAGAAGAACAACTTGGTGTGGTTTCTATTCTCCTAAAAAAATGTTACGTTCTCCAACAGAAAACACAACTCAGCGTACTTTTAAGAAATTGATCTTAATAGGCTTGTCCCCTTATAAAAGGCTGAAATATGTTTTGAGGCTCTGGACAAAAATGGCTATTTTGATTGTAAAGGTTGCCAACCCCATGGTGTAGTTTCAATGTTTGCACATGTTTATTCAAGTGTATGAGTGACATAGAGCAAGTGAGATGGCCAGTGGTTCTCAAACTTTGTACACAGAGTACCACCTCAAATGATATTGGGCTCTCCTCGTAACACCATCATAGACCTTCCTGGGTACCACCGAGATAAAGGATTTAATATGACAAGCCATATGATGCTCTCATTTGTTAGTGACATTCCACATGCAAATAAGATAAGATAAGATAAGATGGTACTTTATTGATCCCAATTTGGGAAAACATTTTTAGTTACAGCAGCATAAGGGACAAGGCATTTTACAATAAATTAGAAATAAGCAAGAAAAATAAAGAAAAGAAAGAAAGAGGAAAATAATATACATGTTGAGTTTGGCAGGATATTATATATATCTAATATACATATACATAAATATAAGGCATATGGAATATTAATGTTAAAGATAGGGTAGGTAATTTTGGAGAAACCAGCTCGAGATCGCTAGAATTTGAAAATACACAGCCGGAAAAAATCTGCTACTTCCTTACAGAGCCCCTCCTCCAACACACACAAACGCGCACATGACCAATGAGGGCACGAGATAAGTTTGTGCACAGATGGAAGGCTGACAGGCAGGTAGGCCATCCAGTTATTTTAGCCGGACCGGCTAAAATGATTGGTCGTGCTTTTTACAGTATTACAGCTTCCACAGATGACATTTATTTATGGATTCGTTGTCAAAGCACTTCAGATATTCATTGCTATCGGGATGTTAAGAGCATTCCATGGAATATAACAAAAAGTGTATCTCGAGCCGGTTTCTCAAACTTACCTACCCCACCTTTAAATATTGAACAGATTATATATGTGTAAAATGTACAACGTGGTTATATTCAAGATAAACTATGGAGCAGAGAGTTATCTTCCAGCCAGAGGTGATTTATTGTACAGAGTTATGGCAGTGGAGCTGCAGCAGTCTGTTGGAGAAGGAGCTCCGCTGACTGTCCAGCTGCAGGTGGAGAGGATGGGTGGGGTTATCCATGATGGACAACAGCCTGTTCAGTGTCCTCCTCTCCACCACAGCTTCAAAGGGGTCCAGCTTGATGCCGATGACTGACCCAGCTTTCCTGATCAGTTTATTGATCCTGCTGGTGTCACCGGCTCTGATGCTGCCCCCCCAGCAGACCGCAGCAAAGAAGAGTGCACTAGCCACAACAGACTGATAGAAGATCTCCAGCATCTTGCTGCATACGTGGAAGGATCTCAGCTTCCTCAGAAAATAGAGTCTGCTCATCCCCTTCTTGTGCACAGCGTCAGTGTTGATCCTCCAGTTCAGCCCATTGTCTAAGTGCACTCCCAGGTATTTGTAGTCCTCCACAACAGCCACATCCTCTCCCAGAATGCACAGGGGCAGAGGAGGAGACGTCCTCACCCTCCTGAAATCAATGACCATCTCTCTGGTCTTGGCCACATTCAGAATACTCACAACATTAGGCTGAGGTTCATCTTCCGCTCTTCTTGAAGTGGTTGTGCTTCTTGTTGCTTCCGGCTAAAATAAACATAATTAAAAGACATTTTGAGTGTTTAAAATGTGCTGTAATACACAACACATTATTTATTCCTAAACTTGCAGAAAGAAAAACTAAAGTGTGACATTTAATCACATATTTATATATCAATCTTATACACCTTGAATTCGTGTTGGCCAATGATACACATACCCTTTGAAGATGAGCTGGGAAGTTGAATACTGTTGGCACAACACCATCTTTAAGCCGGACAGTCTGCCCCGTCCTGTCAAAGTCCTCACAACTGAAGTGCTCACTGCAGAGCAGTGTCCTGCCTTCTTAGGGCAGCTTCCCACTGCCTCCTCCTCTCTCCGGTTTTGGGAAACCTTAAAAACATGAGAAAGGTAGCCAGATATATAAATTATTGTCAACATTTTCCTCCCTTCTTTCCTTTAACATTAAGGGTAAGGACAACAATACACACCGAAATTATCATATTTTTGGGGTAATTGTATGTATGTATGTATACTTTAAGAATAAGACAACTACACTAAGAGTTATAAAAAAGGTGTCCAAAAGAAACATTAAATAATTGTGTAAAGAAATGGTAGCAACATATTCTAAAGAGGCTGGGTCAACAACAATCTTGCAATACTATTATCTCCCATAGCCCCACTGATCCTGTGTAGCAGGACTTGTAATGTACATACATCCACTAAGTAATTAACGATTATCCTAATTATAGTCATAATATTGTCATATCTTACACGTGAAAGGTGATTCCACGGGTTCTTGTTTGGTGATTAGAGCATCTGTAGGCTGCACTAAAGTCCGGCAGTCAGGTACTTCTGTAAACACAAAGCCAGCAATTTCCTGTATCATAATGTATCTAAATGTCAGATGTTTTTAACAAGCCAAACCACTTGGAAGAAATCATGTGTAACTTAAGTTATGTTGAAAAGAAAGAGCAGTTCTGCCTCTCCCACTGGTGTAAAGTTGCTGGGTCAACTTTGTAATACTAGGTCTCACTCACAGCCTCTTGTTATTAGCCAGCTAATAAATACAACCACACATACACAAAGAAAAGCTGCAATTTCAACATGTCCAAGCATCCTGTATCATAGCCATGCTAATAATGTTTATAATAAACCAAATCGTTTGTAAATCAGTCAAGATTTCAGCGAGTTAAGAGTATTTTTGTGCAGATCACTCACCTTACAACAGCTACCATAGCGCGTACCAGAGTAGCTGTTGACTGTAGCAAGATGGCGGCCGGTGAGCTACGCTGGAAAATCTCCCATGAGCCATCTAGTGTTTATATATATCTATGACTAAATGCATTGCTCAACCCCGCTATAGAGTGGCGAAGTCACGCCCACTTACTTCCGGGTAATGGGACCTTATTTCGGAAAAATTATGCATTGAAGTCAATGGGGAGAGAAAACTTATCTTTCGATCCCGTTTGAATTGTGCCATGAATTACACATATGATGTTTGTCAATCTTAAAAAATAATTTCCATGTCAAAAAAGTCACAGTTTGTCGTAAAACTGTTGAAATATAAGACTATGAAAAATACGTAACTAGAAAGACTACAAATCCCAGAGTCGCGTAAGTGATGTCACAATTGTTTTCCTCCACTAAGATCTAAGATCAGCTAATCTATCTATATGGCGCTGGCTAAGATAAGATAACTTTAACAATATGCCTGTGTGCTTAGTACCAGGTTGTTATTATACCAGCAATGGGTCTTGCTCGTTCTTTCGCTTCCCGTCTGATGAAAGGACCAGGAGTACTCTGGATCAAGCTAGCTAGTAGCTAGCACGTTAGTTAGCATTACAGCCGTGTCATTTTTATTAGCCTTAACATGAAGTAACATTAAGTAACCCACAATGTTAAACAGTAAGAGTAGTAGTCATATTTCGTGAACCCTTTGAAGAGTACTGTCACCGGTGTGATCATTCTATAATACACAATTTAAGCCCGGGGGAGAAATGCTAACGCTAACGCTAGCGATCTTCTCTACTTCATGCTATCTGCACAAATGGTTGACATTAAACATTAAAACGACCAGGCAGTTCAGAGAGAATCAAAGGAAGGCAGGCAGGCAGCTTTGCATGACATTCTTCAGGACGTGTTTCATTGTAGTGATAGTGAGGGTAGTCTCTTGTGTTGACAAGACAGTAGTGACGGCCATCTTGGTGACGTGTGTTGTGACCAGAGATCAGATGTAGTTCATTGAGCGTTTCACACAAACAAATGTGTTACTTCACAGTTTTACGACACATTTTTTTTTTTTTGACTTGCAAAATTATCTTTTAAATTGACAAACAACATATGTGTAATTCATGGCACAATTCAAACGGGATCGAAAGATAATCTTTCTCTCTGCATTGACTTCAATACATAATTTTTCCGAAATAAGGTCCCATGGAGGTCCACCGGAAGGGGAGGGACTTCGCCACTCTATTGAAATGAAAATAGACGGATGTACAAAATAAAGGCATATTCTAACTCTGAATATAATACTTATTATATTAATCAGCCCAGGGGTGCCACATGCGCGTTCGTGTGTGTTGGAGGAGGGGCTCTATAAGGAAGTGGCAGATTTTCTCCGGTTGTGTATTTTCAAATTCTAGCGATCTCGAGCCGGTTTCTCAAACTTACCTACCCTACCTTTAATGCAAACGTTTTGTAAAGTGATGCTAGACCAAAGACGTGCTGTTGGGTTGTATCCTCTCTGCAGGACGGGGTCTGTACTCAAAGATTGTTTATGAAATGAGAGTTTCACTCTGTTTTTGTTGTCCAAACGACGCCAACAGAGCGATACGTCTTCTTTCCAGCAGATGGCATAAATGTTACATGATCCAGTTCAACTGTCATCCACATATTAATGATTCAAAACAGCAATAGGCGCGTTCACACCGGAGTACTTTGGAGTACTTTTCCCACAATAGTTCATCAGAACTACGATATATTTGCGTTCACACCAAAAAGCCCCAGGAACTAAAGTAGCTCAAATTAGTTCGTCCGACCCGCTTTTCCTAGAGAGCAGGGACTGTTGTGGGAGAAAATAGTTCGTACGTCTGATTGGCTGTGCGGAATGCAAACCACGCCCGTTTGACTCTGAATTTTTTTTTGTAAGCGGCCATTGTATTTGCTCGCTTCGGGCAGCACACCCGAAGAGATTACTTTTGTGAAAGCAGTTATTATAGCAACACTAAATAAATCGTCGGAGCGGTGGAGTGATGAGGATGTGTCTGCGCTTCTGCCGATTTACTCGGAGGACGCAAAGTGCCGCATTCAGAAGCTTCTACTGAATGCAGTTTCCGTGGCTCAGCAAAGTTAGCAGACCTGGCAAAGTCATGTCGGGACAACTACGAAGGTAAAATAAAATACATGCACTGCACTGTTTTAATCTGCACAATACTGGTCTTAGATGTACTTTTATTTGCTCAGTAGATCGAGCTAGCCATGCTAGAACTTGCTATAATAGGTCCAAGCTGGCTAACAACATCTAGCTAGCTAGCTAGCTATTCTCAGCCGTCCCGCTATGAACACGTTTTGACTTGTGAATAAGTGTGCAATGTTCTGTAATTTGCTTCACTAACTCATGGCACTAATCGTGTGTTTCAGGCGAGGTGTTTCTCTCAGGATTAGAAACTAGTTTTCCCCTCCGGGATAAAACGATAATATAACGTTAGCAATTAGCATGTTAGCTGGACATAATGCTACCTCTAACAATACATTGTAGTTGCTATAATTTCAAGTAATTTGCAACATTCATTCTACATGTTAATGGTAAAAGCTTAAACAGTTGATTACCTGCATGCCACAAAGACTGATGTTCTAATATTTTTGCACATTTAAGTAGAAATGTAATTGAAATTCTATTTATTTTTCCTTTTTTGTATTGATTGTTATAATTGTACTCAGCCATGTTATGTTAGATGTCAATCCACTTACACTGTAACTACTCTGGCCTTGAAAGAAGGTTACACATCTAACTGACGTCCACTAATCCCTATAAAACAAAGTTCAAGCATACATTAAGCACAAAACAATAAATGTATGTAAGATATGGCTAGTAATTGACTATTTCAACAGAATGTGAAGAGGTTACAGTCTTGTGGCCATGTCCAATATGTTTATGTTTTGTTTGATTAAATCTACTGAAATGAGCATTCAATGACTAAATTATTCTTAGTTACTGTCATCACATCATGGGTTTGCATTGCAATATTAGAACGCATAAAACCCAACTTTATTTCTTCTAAGTTGCGGGTGGTCATTGTTTAGAAGTCCGCTGTGTTTCATCCAAGATTCCCCTTCGTGCTCCGATAATGCTAAAAGTATCTGTTGTATGCTTTACCTGCTCCGGTAACAAAAGTGTAATTCACTGGACAGAGACAAGAGATAGTGGATGGATCCAGAAAATAACCAGAAGATAGTCCGTATAGAGCCTTCAGGTTCTGAAAATTATCAGGGAAAGAGCTAGAAACCCCCCCCCCCCAAAAAAAAACCTGAATAGAGCTAGAAGATAGCCAATACAAAGCCAAGAAAGAACCAGTAGAAAGACAGGAAGGAGCCAAAAGATATCCTTTTATTCCAATTAAAAAAACCTTACATTTTTGCTGCCAATTATTGAGATTGTTTCACAGCTTTTTATCTTAAAATATTTAGTCTTTTTTCTTTACATATTCATTACATAGGATGAACAGCACAATCCACTCTGCTGGATTCTGCCCAAATCTGCTCAAAATGCGTGCGAACGTATCGCTTTATCCATACTCCTGCAGTTGTATTGTTCTGGATTCATAGTGAAGTGTATTAGATGTTCTGCACTGTTATTTTTATGTATTTAATATAAAGTGAAATACCCATTCAAAAAAAGTCAGAAAAGAAAAGGGACTCACTTGAAGGGGACCTATCATGCAAAATGCACTTTTGTACGTCTTTTATACATGAATATGTGTTCCCGGTGTTCCAGGGAACTCACCAAGTGTCAGAAAACACAACCCTCTCTATTTTCCTCCATACCCAAATCTCTAAAAAAAAGGGGCTGCAACGGATCTGATAAAAACTGATCCAGATTTGAACACTTTCCTGACGTCAGGACAGTGGCGCTACGGCTATTGGGCCAACTCCACCAATCAGGAGGACACAGCCACGGCCATTGCCGTTCGAAAGCCTTGGAGACGCTGTAGTACATATGCTAGGCCTGTAGGTGGTGCTGTTCTCACAGAATCAGCCCTTGCAAAAACAGAGCTAAAACATTTCAAATTGAGCGAAATGAGGCATGGCTAAAATGCATGATCTGTTTGGTATTTTGAAAAAAAAAGAAGTATAAATATGCCTTATATAGGTATGGTCCTACACTATATTATTCAAATATAGCATGATAGGTCCACATTAACATGGTCAAATATTTAAAGTTGTGACAAGATGGTGTCGCTCTCTGCACACATTTAACGCTTTGCATTTTATTGATTTAGTTCGCCTTTTATACCACATTGCAAGTCTGACATTTATTAACCTGTTAAGCCCTGAGCCTGTTTTTCAGGTCTCAGGCTCGAAAATGACATTCCCGGAACAAATGACCATATCTTCCCTTCTAAAAGGGTTAAATTAAAAATCTTTTTTCTCAAAGTAATGATAAACCTGTGAGTTGGATGTAGAACAGTCAGAACAATATAGATGTTTTTTATTTTAAGGAAAATTCAGATTTTACATATACTTATAGTGAAAACTACCCTTGGATGATGGGTTAGTAGACTAAAAGCTTTAGGAATCCAAAGTACAACATATAATAAGTACCCTGTATCAAGATTGATGCAAAACAAGTGACATGTGACCTTTTAGAGAGATTTAGCAAAAAGAAACCACTTCTGGGGTCATTTGGGTGGATTTTCCATATCTCTGGCCCCCCTTGCTCGATTTTGATGGTTGACACCTCTTTCTGACCGTTAGAGCCAATAGAATCGAAGGGGGAAACCCCCACACACACACGTTTTGAAGAGAAGAGGTGGGGGCTTCGTGCATGTAATTTTGCATCAGAGTGGACCTATCTCTAGCTTTGACATCTGGAAACGGAAAAGCAGTTTTAATGCTTATGGATTATCAGAAATCATTTCAAAGGGACACAGACACATTAGATTAACCTATGGATTAACTTCAGCAGCGTTTTTATCGTTTTAATGCCATTGAAGACCACTTTGGAGAGACTACAGAGCCAAGGTAAAAATGTTAGGTCTTTGGCAGGAAAAACATTTTTAATCAATGATTTTATCACTGAGCACAATCTCGATTTTATGTTTTTAACGGAAACTTGGATTGAACAAAATAACAGTGCAGCTGTTCTTATCGAATCAACCCCTCCCAACTTTAGTTTTATGAGTCAGGAAAGAATGCATAAGAAAGGGGGTGGAGTTGCTATTTTGTTCAATGATTCCATTCAATGCAGGAAGACATCTTATGGGGACTTTGCATCTTTTGAATATGTGGCCCTTCAGCTGAAATGCTCCTCTCGAGCTCTGTTCCTAAATATCTATAGACCACCCAAATACTGTGCAAGCTTCTTTGATGACTTTACTGAACTGCTGTCTATAGTGTGTATTGACTTTGACCGTCGAGTCATTGTTGGTGATTTTAACATCCATGTTGACAATCCCCAGGACAGAGGGGCTAACGAACTGTTTTGTGTTCTTGATAACTATGGACTGACTCAGCATGTGGTGGAGCCCACGCACAATAAGGGGCACACTCTGGACTTAATTATCTCAAAGGGTCTGAATATCTCAAAAGTTGTGGTGACTGATGTTGCACTATCTGATCATTCCTGTGTTTTCTTTGAGAGCTCTATTTTTGTTCACAAAAATGTTCAGAAAGAGGTAACCACAAAGCGATATTTAACTGAAAATACTAGGGAAATGTTTACTCATAATTTTTCATCCACACTTGCCCCTGCTAACATCTCAGTAAATGAGCTAGTAGATCATTTTAATTCAAAAATTAAAAATGTTATAGATACCATTGCTCCAACTAAGGTAAAGGAAGTGATTGGCAAGAAAATATCTCCATGGAGAAAGGCCATGACCGTGAGAACAGAAAAAAGAGAGTGTCGAAAAGCTGAACGTAGGTGGCGAAAAACAAATCTCCAGGTTCACTTTGAAATCTATAAAGAGAGACTTGGCCTTTATAATTGAAAAACGCACGACAGTCTTTCTTCTCTGACATCATTACCAAAAACAAAAACAACGCACGTGCCGTGTTTGCTACCGTCGACAGACTAACTAACCCCCAGTGTCAGTAGCATCTGAATTTCTATCCACCAGGGCATGCAATGATTTTGCCTCCTTCTTCACTGACAAAATTCAGAATATTAGACAAGCAGTCAGTGCCTCTGCATCAGGTACAGCAAATGTGTTGTCCCTGTGTCCACCTAATATCAATTCAAACACCATGACACAATTCCATCAGATTAATGATAAAATCTTAGAGGACATTATTCAACTTCTGAAATCCTCCTCCTGCTGCCTTGATATTATTCCAACAGGATTTTTCAAAGATGTTTTTCATTGCATGGCCTCAGATCTACTTCATATAGTAAACACATCTCTTCACTCAGGTATTTTTCCACAGGCACTGAAAACTGCAGTCATTAAACCGCTCTTATGCTTCAGTAATGAACAATTACAGGCCAATATCAAACCTGCCATTTCTAGGTAAAATCATTGAAAAAGTTGTATTTCAACAGTTGAGTAACTTCTTGCATTTAAATAACTGTTTGGATGTGTTCCAGTCAGGATTTCGTCCAAACCACAGCACTGAGACTGCTCTTGTAAAGGTCTTCAATGACATCCACTTAAACACAGACAGTGGCAGAACTTCAGTGTTAGTATTATTAGATCTCAGTGCTGCGTTTGATACTGTTGACCACAACATATTACTAGACCGACTAGAAAACTGGGTGGGACTTTCGGAAACAGTTCTAAATTGGTTTGAGTCCTACTTAAAGGACAGAAAAAACTTTGTTTCTATAGGTAAATACACATCTGAGTTGACAAATATGACATGTGGGGTACCTCAAGGCTCCATCTTGGGGCCTCTTCTCTTTAACATCTACATGCTACCACTGGCTCAGATAATGAAAAACAACAAAATAAGTTACCATAGCTATGCGGATGACACACAAATTTACGTAACAATTTCACCAGGAGACTATGCTCCAATTCAAACACTGAGTAAGTGCATTGAACAAATCAATGACTGGATGTGTCAGAACTTTCTCCAATTAAACAAAGATAAAACTGAGGTAATGGTTTTTGGAGCCAAGGCAGAACGTATAAAAGTTAGCGCTGAGCTTCAGTCTGCAATGTTCAAAACAACAGAT
>JAAOOA010002111.1:0-2500 GCA_012861695.1 Trematomus loennbergii
TCCCCTCTTCTTCATGTCTCTTCTACATCACATGTGTCCCCTTCTTCATGTCTCTCTTCATCAACATGTGTCCCCTCTTCTTCATGTCTCTTCTTCATCAACATGTGTCCCCTCTTCTTCATGTCTCTTCTTCATCAACATGTATCCCTCTTCTTCATGTCTCTTCTTCATCAACATGTGTCCCCTCTTCTTCATGTCTCTTCTTCATCAACATGTGTCCCCTCTTCTTCATGTCTCTTCTTCATCAACATGTGTCCCCTCTTCTTCATGTCTCTTCTTCATCAACATGTGTCCCCTCTTCTCATGTCTCTTCTTCATCAACATGTGTCCCCTCTTCTTCATGTCTCTTCTTCATCAACATGTGTCCCCTCTTCTCCATGTCTCTTCTTCATCAACATGTGTCCCCTCTTCTTCATGTCTCTTCTTCATCAACATGTGATCCCCTCTTCTCATGTCTCTTCTTCATCAACATGTGTCCCCTCTTCTTCATGTCTCTTCTACATCAACAGTGTCCTCTTCTTCATGTCTCTTCTTCATCAACATGTGTCCCCTCTTCTTCATGTCTCTTCTTCATCAACACGTGTCCCCTCTTCTCATGTCTCTTCTTCATCAACATGTGTCCCCTCTTCTTCATGTCTCTTCTTCATCAACATGTGTCCCCTCTTCTTCATGTCTCTTCTTCATCAACATGTGGTCCCCTCTTCTCCATGTCTCTTCTTCATCAACATGTGTCCCCTCTTCTTCATGTCTCTTCTTCATCAACATGTGTCCCCTCTTCTCCATGTCTCTTCTTCATCAACATGTGTCCCCTCTTCTTCATGTCTCTTCTTCATCAACATGTCCCTCTTCTTCATGTCTCTTCTTCATCAACATGTGTCCCCTCTTCTTCATGTCTCTTCTTCATCACATGTGTCCCCTCTTCTCATGTCTCTTCTTCACATGTGTCCCCTCTTCTTCATGTCTCTTCTTCATCAACATGTGTCCCCTCTTCTCCATGTCTCTTCTTCATCAACATGTGTCCCCTCTTCTTCATGTCTCTTCTTCATCAACATGTGTCCCCTCTTCTCATGTCTCTTCTTCATCAACATGTGTCCCCTCTTCTTCATGTCTCTTCTACATCAACATGTGTATCCCTCTTCTTCATGTCTCTTCTTCATCAACATGTGTCCCCTCTTCTTCATGTCTCTCTTCATCAACATGTGTCCCCTCTTCTTCATGTCTCTTCTTCATCAACATGTGTCCCCTCTTCTTCCATGTCTCTTCTTCATCAACATGTGTCCCCTCTTCTTCATGTCTCTTCTTCATCAACATGTGTCCCCTCTTCTCCATGTCTCTTCTTCATCAACATGTGTCCCCTCTTCTTCATGGTCTCTTCTTCATCAACATGTGTCCCCTCTTCTTCATGTCTCTTCTTCATCAACATGTGTCCCCTCTTCTTCATGTCTCTTCTTCATCAACAGTGTCCCCTCTTCTTCATGTCTCTTCTTCATCAACATGTGTCCCCTCTTCTCATGTCTCTTCTTCATCAACATGTGTCCCCTCTTTCTTCATGTCTCTTCTTCATCAACATGTGTCCCCTCTTCTTCATGTCTCTTCTTCATCAACATGTGTCCCCTCTTCTCCATGTCTCTTCTTCATCAACATGTGTCCCCTCTTCTTCATGTCTCTTCTTCATCAACATGTGTCCCCTCTTCTTCATGTCTCTTCTTCATCAACATGTGTCCCCTCTTCTTCATGTCTCTTCTACATCAACATGTGTATCCTCTTCTTCATGTCTCTTCTTCATCAACATGTGTCCCCTCTTCTTCATGTCTCTTCTTCATCAACATGTGTCCCCTCTCTTCATGTCTCTTCTTCATCAACATGTGTCCCCTCTTCTTCATGTCTCTTCTTCATCAACATGTGTCCCCTCTTCTTCATGTCTCTTCTTCATCAACATGTGTCCCCTCTTCTCCATGTCTCTTCTTCATCAACATGTGTCCCCTCTTCTTCATGTCTCTTCTTCATCAACATGTGTCCCCTCTTCTCATGTCTCTTCTTCATCAACATGTGTCCCCTCTTCTTCATGTCTCTTCTTCATCAACATGTGTCCCCTCTTCTTCATGTCTCTTCTACATCAACATGTGTCCCCTCTTCTTCATGTCTCTTCTTCATCAACATGTGTCCCCTCTTCTTCATGTCTCTTCTACATCAACATGTGTCCCCTCTTCTTCATGTCTCTTCTACATCAACATGTGTCCCCTCTTCTCATGTCTCTTCTACATCAACATGTGTCCCCTCTTCTTCATGTCTCTTCTACATCAACATGTGTCCCCTCTTCTTCATGTCTCTTCTACATCAACATGTGTCCCCTCTTCTCATGTCTCTTCTACATCAACATGTTCCCCTCTTCTTCATGTCTCTTCTTCATCAACATGTGTCCCTCTTCTTCATGTCTCTTCTACATCAACATGTGTCCCCTCTTCTTCATGTCTCTTCTACATCAACATGTGTCCCCTCT
>JAAOOA010002111.1:7500-20000 GCA_012861695.1 Trematomus loennbergii
AAACACTGTGTACAAGGCCAAAAGAAACCAAGAAAGTGTCCAAAAACTGGAATGTATTCGTGGCTCATTTAACACGATCATGTTTATGTCGCAGTTTTAAGATCAAACTAAAAGATGATCTGCAGGTATTACATTTATATGTTATTTAAACTTTTAAATCAGATTAATTTGCATGTCAGTTTTTACATACAATACATTTTACTTCAACAAAATGTATTGCATTGAATCGTACCGTATCAAATCTTATTATATGGTATTGTATCGAATCCTAATGGTATCTTATTGAATTGTATCGTATTGTTTCAAAATCTGATGGTATGGTAACGAATCGTATGTTGTGATAGGGAATCATATGATGTGATAGGGAATCGTATGGTGTGATAGGGAATCGTATGGTGATAGGGAATCGTATGTTGTGATAGGGAATCGTATGGTGTGATAGGGAATCTATGTGTGATAGGGAATCGTATGGTGTGATAGGGAATCGTATGTGTGATAGGGAATCGTATGGTGTGATAGGGAATCGTATGGTGTGATAGGAATCGTATGGTGTGATAGGGAATCGTATGGTGTGATAGGGAATCGTATGGTGTGATAGGGAATCGTATGGTGTGATAGGGAATCGTATGTTGTGATAGGGAATCGTATGTTGTGATAGGGAATCGTATGGTGTGATAGGGAATCGTATGTTGTGATAGGGAATCGTATGATGTGATAGGGAATCATAAGGTGTGATAGGGAATCGTATGGTGTGATAGGGAATCGTATGGTGTGATAGGGAATCGTATGGTGTGATAGGGAATCGTATGGTGTGATAGGGAATCGTATGGTGTGATAGGGAATCGTATGTTGTGATAGGGAATCGTATGTGTGATAGGGAATCGTATGGTGTGATAGGGAATCGTATGTTGTGATAGGGAATCGTATGATGTGATAGGGAATCATAAGGTGTGATAGGGAATCGTATGGTGTGATAGGGAATCGTATGTGTGATAGGGAATCGTATGATGTGATAGGGAATCGTATGGTGTGATAGGGAATCGTATGGTGTGATAGGGAATCGTATGGTGTGATAGGGAATCGTATGGTGTGATAGGGAATCGTATGGTGTGATAGGGAATCGTATGGTGTGATAGGGAATCGTATGTTGTGATAGGGAATCGTATGGTGTGATAGGGAATCGTATGGTGTGATAGGGAATCGTATGGTGTGATAGGGAATCGTATGTTGTGATAGGGAATCGTATGGTTTGATAGGGAATCGTATGGTGTGATAGGGAATCGTATGATGTGATAGGAATCGTATGGTGTGATAGGGAATCGTATGGTGTGATAGGGAATCGTATGATGTGATAGGGAATCGTATGGTGTGATAGGGAATCGTATGGTGTGATAGGGAATCGTATGTTGTGATAGGAATCGTATGGTGTGATAGGGAATCGTATGGTGTGATAGGGAATCGTATGTTGTGATAGGGAATCGTATGAGTGTAGGGAATCATATGGTGTGATAGGGAATCGTATGGTGTGATAGGGAATCGTATGTTGTGATAGGGAATCGTATGGTGTGATAGGGAATCGTATGATGTGATAGGGAATCGTATGGTGTGATAGGGAATCGTATGGTGTGATAGGGAATCGTATGGTGTGATAGGGAATCGTATGTTGTGATAGGGAATCGTATGATGTGATAGGGAATCATATGGTGTGATAGGGAATCGTATGGTGTGATAGGGAATCGTATGGTGTGATAGGGAATCGTATGTTGTGATAGGGAATCGTATGTTGTGATAGGGAATCGTATGTTGTGATAGGGAATCGTATGGTGTGATAGGGAATCGTATGTTGTGATAGGGAATCGTATGATGTGATAGGGAATCGTATGGTGTGATAGGGAATCGTATGGTGTGATAGGGAATCGTATGGTGTGATAGGGAATCGTATGGTGTGTTTAGAATTGTATCTCATCAAATCATATGGTGTGATATCGAATCCTAATTGTATCGTATCTAATCTTTTCGGGCATGGAATCTAATCTTATCGTGTTGTATCGTAACGAATCGTTACGTATCTAATCTTTTCGGCATGGAATCTAATCTTATCGTGTTGTATCGTATCAAATCGTATCGTATCAAATCGTACGGTAGCAAACTGTATTGCATCATACCGTTTTGAATGGTATGGTATTCTATCGAATCCTAATGGTATCTTATCGAATGTATCGTATTGTTTCAAAATCTGATGGTATGGTAACGAATCGTAGTTGTGATAGGGAATCGTATGGTGTGATAGGGAATCGTATGGTGTGATAGGGAATCGTATGGTGTGATAGGGAATCGTATGTTGTGATAGGGAATCGTATGGTGTGATAGGGAATCGTATGTTGTGATAGGGAATCGTATGGTGTGATAGGGAATCGTATGTTGTGATAGGGAATCGTATGTTGTGATAGGGAATCGTATGTTGTGATAGGGAATCGTATGGTGTGATAGGAATCGTATGTTGATAGGGAATCGTATGTTGTGATAGGGAACCGTATGGTGTGATAGGGAATCGTATGTTGTGATAGGGAATCGTATGTTGTGATAGGGAATCGTATGTTGTGATAGGGAATCGTATGGTGTGATAGGAATCGTATGATGTGATAGGGAATCGTATGGTGTGATAGGGAACCGTATGGTGTGATAGGGAATCGTATGTTGTGATAGGGAATCGTATGTTGTGATAGGGAATCGTATGTTGTGATAGGGAATCGTTATGGTGTGATAGGGAACCGTATGTTGTGATAGGGAATCGTATGGTGTGATAGGGAATCGATATGGTGTGATAGGGAATCGTATGTTGTGATAGGGAATCGTATGTTGTGATAGGGAATCGTATGGTGTGATAGGGAATCGTATGGTGTGATAGGGAATCGTATGGTGTGATAGGGAATCGTATGATGTGATAGGGAATCGTATGGTGTGATAGGGAACCGTATGGTGTGATAGGGAATCGTTATGTTGTGATAGGGAATCGTATGTTGTGATAGGGAATCGTATGTTGTGATAGGGAATCGTATGTTGTGATAGGGAATCGTATGTTGTGATAGGGAATCGTATGGTGTGATAGGGAATCGTATGATGTGATAGGGAATCGTATGGTGTGATAGGGAACCGTATGGTGTGATAGGGAATCGTATGTTGTGATAGGGAACGTATGTTGTGATAGGGAATCGTATGTTGTGATAGGGAATCGTATGGTGTGATAGGGAATCGTATGGTGTGATAGGGAACCGTATGTTGTGATAGGGAATCGTATGGTGTGGATAGGGAATCGTATGGTGTGATAGGGAATCGTATGTTGTGATAGGGAACTCGTATGTTTGTGATAGGGAATCGTATGTTGTGATAGGGAATCGTATGTGTGATAGGGAATCGTATGGTGTGATAGGGAATCGTATGATGTGATAGGGAATCGTATGGTGTGATAGGGAACCGTATGGTGTGATAGGGAATCGTATGTTGTGATAGGGAATCGTATGTTGTGATAGGGAATCGTATGTTGTGATAGGGAATCGTATGGTGTGATAGGGAATCGTATGATGTGATAGGGAATCGTATGGTGTGATAGGGAACCGTATGGTGTGATAGGGAATCGTATGTTTGTGATAGGGAATCGTATGTTGTGATAGGGAATCGTATGTTGTGATAGGGAATCGTATGGTGTGATAGGGAACCGTATGTTGTGATAGGGAATCGTATGGTGTGATAGGGAATCGTATGGTGTGATAGGGAATCGTATGTTGTGATAGGGAATCGTATGGTGTGATAGGGAATCGTATGGTGTGATAGGGAATCGTATGTTGTGATAGGGAATCGTATGGTGTGATAGGGAATCGTATGGTGTGATAGGGAATCGTATGTTGTGATAGGGAATCGTATGGTGTGATAGGGAATCGTATGGTGTGATAGGGAATCGTATGATGTGATAGGGAATCGTATGGTGTGATAGGGAACCGTATGGTGTGATAGGGAATCGTATGATGTGATAGGGAATCGTATTGCATCATATCCTTTTGAATTGTATCGAATCCTAACGGTATGATATCGGATTGCATTGTATCAAATCTTATTGGGTATGGAATCATATCGTATTGCATGGCATCGTAATGAATCGTATCTTATCCAAACTTATTGTATTGTATGAGAGCGAATCCTAATGGCTTCTTATTGAGTTGTACTGTATTGTAAGGTATCGTATTGTTTACAAACCTGATGGTATGGTAACGAATCGTATTGTATCTCATCAATCATATGGTGTGATATCGAATCCTAATTGCATCGTATCGAACGTTTTCGGGCATGGAATCTAATCTTATCGTGTTGTATCGTAACGAATCGTATCGTATCAAATCGTACGGTAGCAACTGTATTGCTTCATCCTCTTTAGAGTTGTATTGAATCTGATGGTATGGTTAGGTATGGAATCTCATCTTATCATATTGTATTGTATCGTAACAAATCGTATCGTATTGTAACAAATGGTACTAAGTATGAAAGGACCTCCTCCTCAGCTGCTGGTGGCCGAGGTGCACCGGCGCGTGGTTATGGAGTATCTGCGCTCCGTCATGAGAGGAAGAATCATCTGCACCTCCATGAAGATGAGGAAGAGGATGGCAGGCCGCCTGCGAGACGAAGGCAAACAGATCAAAGTCCTCTTCAAAGACCTGGTCAGTGCCAATATATATAGAGATAGGAGAGGACTCTTTAAAGTAGAGACACTACATACTGATATACACCTGGACATCAGCAGGAGAGGACTCTTTAAAGTAGAGACACTACATACTGATATACACCTGAACATCAGCAGGAGAGGACTCTTTAAAGTAGAGACACTACATACTGATATACACCTGAACATCAGCAGGAGAGGACTCTTTAAAGTAGAGACACTACATACTGATATACACCTGGACATCAGCAGGAGAGGACTCTTTAAAGTAGAGACACTACATACTGATATACCCTGGACATCAGCAGGAGAGGACTCTTTAAAGTAGAGACACTACATACTGATATACACTTGAACATCAGCAGGAGGACTCTTTAAAGTAGAGACACTACATACTGATATACACCTGAACATCAGCAGGAGAGGACTCTTTAAAGTAGAGACACTACATACTGATATACACCTGGACATCAGCAGGAGAGGACTCTTTAAAGTAGAGACACTACATACTGATATACACCTGAACATCAGCAGGAGAGGACTCTTTAAAGTAGAGACACTACATACTGATATACACCTGAACATCAGCAGGAGAGGACTCTTTAAAGTAGAGACACTACATACTGATATACACCTGAACATCAGCAGGAGAGGACTCTTTAAAGTAGAGACACTACATACTGACATACACCTGAACATCAGCAGGAGAGAACTCTTTAAAGTAGAGACACTACATACTGATATACACCTGAACATCAGCAGGAGAGGACTCTTTAAAGTAGAGACACTACATACTGATATACACCTGAACATCAGCAGGAGAGGACTCTTTAAAGTAGAGACACTACATACTGACATACACCTGAACATCAGCAGGAGAGAACTCTTTAAAGTAGAGACACTACATACTGATATACACCTGAACATCAGCAGGAGAGGACTCTTTAAAGTAGAGACACTACATACTGATATACACCTGAACATCAGCAGGAGAGGACTCTTTAAAGTAGAGACACTACATACTGATATACACCTGAACATCAGCAGGAGAGGACTCTTTAAAGTAGAGACACTACATACTGATATACACCTGAACATCAGCAGGAGAGGACTCTTTAAAGTAGAGACACTACATACTGATATACACCTGAACATCAGCAGGAGAGGACTCTTTAAAGTAGAGACACTACATACTGATATCACCTGAACATCAGCAGGAGAGGACTCTTTAAAGTAAGACACTACATACTGATATACACCTGAACATTAGCAGGAGAGGACTCTTTAAAGTAGAGACACTACATACTGATATACACCTGAACATCAGCAGGAGAGGACTCTTTAAAATAATAAACATCCAGAGTCCAGCGCAGACTTCTGTTGTTGAAGGGTCACATTTCAGAGCATTGATGATATGACTTGTCTCCTCTCAGGAGTCTCCGTCCTGCTGGTTGGACGGAGCCATCGCTCACCTCTCAGAGATCATCCAGCTGGAGGACGTGCCCTCGATCCAGATGGAGGTCGGGGTCCTGTGCGGGAGTTTCCGACGTCAGGTACGAAGGAAATACACAGAGGTGGAAAGAAACTAAGTACCGTATTGACCCTGAATAAAGACCCCTCTCTTCTCCGAGAAGCGGCCCCTTTTCTCTGACTGGTTACATTTATACGGCGGCCTTTTGGGCTCGACATCTTCTACACTCAGTAACACCATCATCTAACGTTAATCTCAGTAACTCCATATTTCTTTGCTGCTCAGTTGTTGATGACTTCATTGATCACCATTATCTTAAAATTGGCATCGTAACTTCTCCTCTTGTTTATTACTCGTCTACTTTTGATCCACTGTGTTGAGTTGGTCTCTGTCTCTCCTTCTCTCTCGCTGGGGGAACACTCGTTTGGCGCCATCTGTTGTAGTGATTGTGTAATTACATCGAAAAGTCTAGACCCCGAATATAAGACGACTAGGAAAAAGAACAGTCTTATATCGGCTCAATACGGTATAAATACTCAAGTACTGTACTTAAGTACAATTAGAGGTACTTGTACTTAGCTTGAGTATTTTCATTTCTGTACTTTACAGATGTGGATGAATGATGTGAAATATAACCAAGTGTTAAATCAGACTTTAGTTCCACCTGGAGTAAATCCACAAGCTACCCTGCAGTATACAAAGTCATTCAAACTAGCTGCACCTTTACCAGCTTTGAGAACACTTTCATGATCAATCTTATAAAACATATCATATATATTATTCTGAAATGGACCATCTGCACAACGACTACTTTTACTGTCGCTACTTTCACTATATTTTGATGAGAATACTTTTATACTTTCACTTGAGGAACATTTTGACACAGGACTTTTACTGAAACAGAGTATTCCTACACTCTGGTACTTCTACTTTTACTCAAGTACAAGATCTGAATACTTCTACTTTTACTCAAGTACAAGATCTAAGTACTTCTACTTTGACTCAAGTACAAGATCTGAGTACTTCTACTTTGACTCAAGTACAAGATCTGAGTACTTCTACTTTACTCAAGAACAAGACCTGAGTACTTCTACTTTTACTCAAGTACAAGACCTGAGTACTTCTACTTTTACTCAAGTACAAGACCTGAGTACTTCTACTTTTACTCAAGTACAAGACCTGAGTACTTCTACTTTTACTCAAGTACAAGATCTGAGTACTTCTACTTTTACTCAAGTACAAGATCTGAATACTTCTACTTTTACTCAAGTACAAGACCTGAGTACTTCTACTTTTACTCAAGTACAAGATCTGAGTACTTCTACTTTTACTCAAGTACAAGATCTGAATACTTCTACTTTTACTCAAGTACAAGACCTGAGTACTTCTACTTTTACTCAAGAACAAGATCTGAGTACTTCTACTTTTACTCAAGTACAAGACCTGAGTACTTCTACTTTTACTCAAGTACAAGACCTGTACTTCTACTTTTACTCAAGAACAAGATCCGAGTACTTCTACTTTTACTTTTGGTACTTTAACTATATTTGTATGCTAATACTTTTCCACTTACAGGTGTATCAGTGTACTTTAATGTGTGCTTTCTTTTAAACTACAGAATGCTGTAAGAGAATATTAATATGTTTAGTAAATAATGTTTTGTTTCTTTCTGTTTCGTCTCTCTGCTCCAGGAAGAAGCACGTGTCGGCCATCTTGAACATCCGGGGCCTGACGCGTCAGTCGGAGCGTCAGGAGATCCTGAACATCGTGAAGGACCTGGAGAGCAGCGAGGCAGCGGCGGTTCGATGCCGACACGCGAGCGCCTGCTGTTCCACGAGGTGCCGGTCACCTCCGAGGTGCCCTGCCTGAACCTGGGTCTGAGCCGGTCGCCCTCAGCGCCTCGGCCTGCTTCACTGCTCTGAGGCCGAGGCAGAGGAGAGGCAGGAAGACCAGCCAGGAGACCACAGAGGACGGACTCTGAGAAGAGACCAGGAGGAAAGACCAGGAGGAGAGACCAGGAGGAAAGACCAGGAGGAGAGACCAGGAGGAAAGACCAGGAGGAAAGACCAGGAGGGAAGACCAGGAGGAAAGACCAGGAGGGAAGACCAGGAGGAAAGACCAGGAGGAAAGACCAGGAGGAAAGACCAGGGGGAAAGACCAGGAGGAGGACCAGGAGGAAAGACCAGGAGGAAAGACCAGGAGGAAAGACCAGGAGGAAAGACCAGGAGGACACAGAGGACGGACTCTGAGATTGAGAACGTTGAATACATTTCTAACCTTTTATCAAATCAAATCAAATCAGGTTTTATTTATAAAGCACATTTAAAAGCGATTTTTGGTCGAGCCAAAGTGCTGTACATGTAATAAAAACACATTACTACAATCACAATAAACGACAATAAATTACAACAGATATATATAAAAAACAAAATAAAAATAAAAACACAGAGAAAAGTCAGGAGTCGTGCTCCGCTCTGACTACAAGGCCAGAGAGAAGAAGTGTTTTTAGTGTAGATTTAAAAACCCCTAGGGTCTGGGCCGACCTCACATGGAGGGGCAGAGTGTTCCAGAGCCTCGGGCCAGCTGCTGCGAAGGCTCGGTGCCCTCTGGTTTTGAGCCTGGTCTTGGGCACTACCAGCAGCAGCTGGTCAGCAGACCTTAAAGCTCTGGCTGGGGTGTAGCGCTGGAGCAGTTCAGCTATATAGGCCGGAGCCAGCCCATTTAGTGCTTTAAAAACAAATAAAAGGATTTTAAAATCAATTCTGAACCGAACTGGAAGCCAGTGTAGTGAGGCCAGAATAGGGGTGATGTGGTCACGCTTTTTGTGGCCAGTCAGCAAACGTGCAGCAGCGTTCTGGACTAGCTGTAAGCGTTTAATTGAGGCCTGGTCCATACCCACATACAGAGCGTTGCAATAGTCCAGTCTTGAGGTTACAAAGGCGTGATAATCCTTTCTAAGTCATTAAAGGATTTTTTTAGGATCATAGATGGCAGTTCCGAGTCCCGAAAACTTTTAAATCTGCCCAAATTCATCAAATCAGTCCAGAGAGCACAAACGCATATGAAGACAATAGCGTCTAAATGACTTGGCCCATTTTTGACAGTTTTGAAGTGTTTTTTATGTTGTAGTAATAGTTTTTATGTTGAATCAATGACATTTTTAGGATCATTTATGGCAGTTTTGAGTCCCCCGAAAACGTTTAAATCGACCCAAAATTAGAAGACAAAGATTTAGTCTAAACCCGACGACGCCCTCTGAAACTCAGGGCAGTTTTGAGTGCCACTTTTAATATGACCCACAATGCATCAAATCAGCCCACAGAGAGCACAGATATGTCCTCTGCTTAAAACTGATATTTTCGGTCCTGAAAATGTCAGAAATGGATTCAGCCAACCTGGAAAACCCCGACGACGTCCTCTGAAACTCAGGGAGAAAAGACAAGGATTTAGATTAGAGCCAGCGCCAGCACATAGAAACTGCTGGATACTAAGATGAGATAAGATAAGAAGTACTTTATTGATCCCAATTTGGGAAATGTTTGTATGTTGGGACATGTTCACAGTTAGTACTAACATAAGTTAATTAGCATTTAAAGACAATAGCTTCTAAAAGGCTCGTCGATTTGGACAGTTTTGAAGTGTTTTTGGAGCTTATTGAGGACCTCCGAGGGGCCCTGCCTGAACCTGGGTCTGAGCCGGGTCGCTCTGAGCGCCTCCTTCTGCCTCTCTGCTCTGAGGACCAGAACCAGGAGGAGGACCAGGGGGAACAGCAGGGAGAACCAGGAGGAGGTGCTCTGAGGACCAGAACCAGGAGGAGGACCAGGGGGAACAGCAGGGAGAACCAGGAGGAGGTGCTCTGAGGACCAGAACCAGGAGGAGGACCAGGAGGAGGTGCTCTGAGGACCAGAACCAGGAGGAGAACCAGGAGGAGGTGCTCTGAGGACCAGAACCAGGAGGAGGACCAGGGGGAACAGCAGGGAGAACCAGGAAGAGGTGCTCTGAGGACCAGAACCAGGAGGAGAACCAGGGTTTTTTAGGATCAAAATGGCCGTTTTGAGTCAAATAGAAAAGTCAGAAAAAGTTATTGCGACAATGTTAGAATAGCTCTGATCAACCAACCAGAGGAGGGACTCCAATTTGACAGTTTGAGTTCCAACGACGTTTAAATCGACCCAGAATGAATCAAAATGAGTCCACACCAACATCAACGTATGCTAATGTCTAAATGTCCCGGCAGTTTCTATGAGCTGGAGACCCTACTCTACATTTCTATCAGAACACTTTGGGGTCTCAACATGTCCGGGTCGCTGTGAGATGTTTTCAGAATGAGCTCACGTTGTCTTCTGTTTCTGATTTGCATCTTTAATGTGACTTTGAAAGAGACTGTGTGAACATCTCATCAGTACGGAGGCCGACGGGAGCAAAACACTTCTTTAGTAGAAATACGCTGCAGATTCAGAAACGATGCAGATATACGCCGTCCAGGAAAACCCCAAAGAGTTTCTGCATCTGTTTTAAGTCTAATAGAGGTCTTAATGTCCAACATTCATCAAACTCAGTCCAGAGAACACACATGGACAGTTCTGTTAAACCTGAGATGTCTTACCCTGAAATGGACTCCTCAATAACCCACACACACTACAGAACTGTCCTGATCTGCTCAGACATGTTTGAACTATTGTCTGCTAAGCTATCTAATGCTAATAAACGCAGCCCAGGGAACTCTGTCTAATATCTTTAATCAACTTTGAATGAGTTTCTGATTCATGTTTCTCGCTTCAGAGACTAATCCTGGCCAATCTGGATCACATGTTTGTGTATTTGAACGCGGGGCGATGCACATTTCTTCACATCGCTGATTCACCTGGTTTACTGCGGCAGAATGAACCGTGAAAATAAACCAGCTCAAAAGTACAAATATAGCTCAGAGAAAGATGTGATAGGTTTAAAGAAACATGCACTTTTATTGTTTAATCATTCCCTTAGATCCTTTCCTGACTAAAGGGACACCTGTGAGGACTGAAATGCATTGTGGGAAAACAGTATCAGGCGACCTCTCGCTGCGTTTAATCTGTGACCCTTCAGATAATCTCGTTTTAAGCTCTTTTATTAAATTCAGACGCAGAAACTGGAGCGTTTATAGTGTTATTGTTGCACATGATGTTTGAATCAAAGGTACTTTCAGTATTTAACGCCCTGATTACGGAGCTCTTTGAGGTGAGGGGGGGGTGTCGGGGGGGGGGGGGGTACCACTTTAAATACATTATATCACAGATGCATTTAATTCAGATGACATGTTATTCTAAGGGGTTAGGGTCCACGTGTACTGGGTTAGGGTTAGGGTCCACGTGTACGGGTTAGGGTTAGGGTCCACGTGTACTGGGTTAGGGTTAGGGTCCACGTGTACTGGGTTGGGTTAGGGTCCACGTGTACTGGTTAGGGTTAGGGTCCACGTGTACTGGGTTAGGGTTAGGGTCCACATGTACTGGGTTAGGGTGTATGGTTAGGGTCCACGTGTACTGGGTTAGGGTCAACATGTACTGGGTTAGGGTGTATGGTTAGGGTCCACGTGTACTGGGTTAGGGTCAACATGTACTGGGTTAGGGCTAGGGTCCACATGTACTGGGTTAGGGTGTATGGTTAGGGTCCACGTGTACTGGGTTAGGGTGTATGGTTAGGGTCCACGTGTACTGGGTTAGGGTGTATGGTTAGGGTCCACGTGTACTGGGTTAGGTGTATGGTTAGGGTCCACGTGTACTGGGTTAGGGTGTATGGTTAGGGTCCACGTGTACTGGGTAGGGTGTATGGTTAGGGTCCACGTGTACTGGGTTAGGGTGTATGGTTAGGGTCCACATGTACTGGGTTAGGGTGTATGGTTAGGGTCCACCTGTACTGGGTTAGGGTTAGGGTCCACATGTACTGGGTTAGGGTTAGGGTCCACATGTACTGGTTTAGGGTGTATGGTTAGGGTCCACGTGTACTGGGTTAGGGTTAGGGTCCACATGTACTGGGTTAGGGTTAGGGTCCACATGTACTGGGTTAGGGTTAGGGTCCACATGTACTGGGTTAGGGTCCACATGTACTGGTGTGTGTGTTCTAAGCTCATAAACTACAGATAAATGACATTTGATTTCCTGCAGACCCTTCATCTGTTTTTGTTTTGTTTTTATTGATCATTAATCATCTCAGCTGTTATCTGTTTGTGTGTTGATGCATATTCAAATAATGAGGAAATGTGTTCCCATGTTATTTTGTATTAAACACACACACACACACACACACACACACACACACACACACACCACACACACACCACAC
>JAAOOA010002111.1:27500-65038 GCA_012861695.1 Trematomus loennbergii
TAATAAAGATGATATGTGTCTAGGTGGAGAGGAACAGCCAGTGCTCATGGGGATCTTAATAAAGATGATATGTGTCCAGGTGGAGAGGAACAGCCAGTGCTCATGGGGATCTTAATAAAGATGATATGTGTCCAGCTGGAGAGGAACAGCCAGTGCTCATGGGGATCTTAATAAAGATGATATGTGTCCAGGTGGAGAGGAACAGCCAGTGCTCACGGGGATCTTAATAAAGATGATATGTGTCTAGGTGGAGAGGAACAGCCAGTGCTCATGGGGATCTTAATAAAGATGATATGTGTCCAGGTGGAGAGGAACAGCCAGTGCTCATGGGGATCTTAATAAAGATGATATGTGTCCAGGTGGAGAGGAACAGCCAGTGCTCATGGGGATCTTAATAAAGATGATATGTGTCCAGGTGGAGAGGAACAGCCAGTGCTCATGGGGATCTTAATAAAGATGATATGTGTCCAGCTGGAGAGGAACAGCCAGTGCTCACAGGGATCTTAATAAAGATGATATGTGTCCAGGTGGAGAGGAACAGCCAGTGCTCATGGGGATCTTAATAAAGATGATATGTGTCCAGGTGGAGAGGAACAGCCAGTGCTCATGGGGATCTTAATAAAGATGATATGTGTCCAGGTGGAGAGGAACAGCCAGTGCTCATGGGGATCTTAATAAAGATGATATGTGTCCAGGTGGAGAGGAACAGCCAGTGCTCACGGGGATCTTAATAAAGATGATATGTGTCCAGGTGGAGAGGAACAGCCAGTGCTCACAGGGATCTTAATAAAGATGATATGTGTCCAGGTGGAGAGGAACAGCCAGTGCTCACGGGGATCTTAATAAAGATGATATGTGTCCAGGTGGAGAGGAACAGCCAGTGCTCACGGGGATCTTAATAAAGATGATATGTGTCCAGGTGGAGAGGAACAGCCAGTGCTCACAGGGATCTTAATAAAGATGATATGTGTCCAGGTGGAGAGGAACAGCCAGTGCTCACGGGATCTTAATAAAGATGATATGTGTCCAGGTGGAGAGGAACAGCCAGTGCTCATGGGGATCTTAATAAAGATGATATGTGTCCAGCTGGAGAGGAACAGCCAGTGCTCATGGGGATCTTAATAAAGATGATATGTGTCCAGGTGGAGAGGAACAGCCAGTGCTCATGGGGATCTTAATAAAGATGATATGTGTCCAGGGAGAGGAACAGCCAGTGCTCACGGGGATCTTAATAAAGATGATATGTGTCCAGGTGGAGAGGAACAGCCAGTGCTCACAGGGATCTTAATAAAGATGATATGTGTCCAGGTGGAGAGGAACAGCCAGTGCTCACGGGGATCTTAATAAAGATGATATGTGTCCAGGTGGAGAGGAACAGCCAGTGCTCACGGGGATCTTAATAAAGATGATATGTGTCCAGGTGGAGAGGAACAGCCAGTGCTCACAGGGATCTTAATAAAGATGATATGTGTCCAGGTGGAGAGGAACAGCCAGTGCTCACGGGGATCTTAATAAAGATGATATGTGTCCAGGTGGAGAGGAACAGCCAGTGCTCATGGGGATCTTAATAAAGATGATATGTGTCCAGGTGGAGAGGAACAGCCAGTGCTCACAGGGATCTTAATAAAGATGATATGTGTCCAGGAGAGGAACAGCCAGTGCTCATGGGGATCTTAATAAAGATGATATGTGTCCAGGTGGAGAGGAACAGCCAGTGCTCACAGGGATCTTAATAAAGATGATATGTGTCCAGCTGGAGAGGAACAGCCAGTGCTCATGGGGATCTTAATAAAGATGATATGTGTCCAGGTGGAGAGGAACAGCCAGTGCTCATGGGGATCTTAATAAAGATGATATGTGTCCAGCTGGAGAGGAACAGCCAGTGCTCATGGGGATCTTAATAAAGATGATATGTGTCCAGGTGGAGAGGAACAGCCAGTGCTCATGGGGATCTTAATAAAGATGATATGTGTCCAGTGGAGAGGAACAGCCAGTGCTCATGGGGATCTTAATAAAGATGATATGTGTCCAGGAGAGAGGAACAGCCAGTGCTCACGGGGATCTTAATAAAGATGATATGTGTCCAGGTGGAGAGGAACAGCCAGTGCTCACAGGGATCTTAATAAAGATGATATGTGTCCAGGTGGAGAGGAACGGCACGGTGATCTCCGTGGTGCTCGGCGTGGGCAGCAGCCGCATGCTGTACGACATCGTGCCCGTGGTCTCCTTCAAAGGCTGGCCGGCGGTGGCTCAGAGCTGGCTGATGGAGAACCACTTCTGGGACGGAAAGATCACGGAGGAGGAGGTGATCAGCGGGTTCTACCTGGTGCCCGCCTGCTCCTCCGGGGGCCGCAAGGAGAACGAGTGGAGGCTGTCGTTCGCCCGCAGCGAGGTGGGTGTGAAGTGTGGGTGTGTTTATACATTGTGGATTAGACAACATTACATTCAGGGTTTCTTCTAGGACAATACAGTGTGACGTCACTTCCGTCCAAAATCTAAATCTAAAAAAGAAATTACATTTTTTAATTAAAAATATCAGATTTTTTTGCCGTTTTTGAAAAACAGAAATATTGTTTTCTGGCATCACTTTAACATTTTAGGATCTGCACCTTGGTTTGAGGCCGCAGCGCCTCTGTTACCGGTGCAGATGGAACCCTGACATTTGATTATAATATCTTTCATTATACCGATATCAACATATTATATCCTCCCAGGTGCAGCTGAAGAAGAGCCTCTCCTCCAGCCTCATGCAGAGTAACTCATATATCCTCATGTTACCTCCAGGTGCAGCTGAAGAAGAGCCTCTCCTCCAGCCTCATGCAGAGTAACTCATATATCCTCATGTTACCTCCAGGTGCAGCTGAAGAAGAGCCTCTCCTCCAGCCTCATGCAGAGTAACTCATATATCTACATGTTACCTCCAGGTGCAGCTGAAGAAGAGCCTCTCCTCCAGCCTCATGCAGAGTAACTCATATATCTACATGTTACCTCCAGGTGCAGCAGAAGAGAGCCTCTCCTCCAGCCTCATGCAGAGTAACTCATATATCTACATGTTACCTCCAGGTGCAGCAGAAGAAGAGCCTCTCCTCCAGCCTCATGCAGAGTAACTCATATATCCTCATGTTACCTCCAGGTGCAGCTGAAGAAGAGCCTCTCCTCCAGCCTCATGCAGAGTAACTCATATATCTACATGTTACCTCCAGGTGCAGCTGAAGAAGAGCCTCTCCTCCAGCCTCATGCAGAGTAACTCATATATCCTCATGTTACCTCCAGGTGCAGCAGAAGAAGAGCCTCTCCTCCAGCCTCATGCAGAGTAACTCATATATCCTCATGTTACCTCCAGGTGCAGCTGAAGAAGTGCATCTCCTCCAGCCTCATGCAGGCGTACCAGGCGTGCAAAGCGATCCTCATCAAGCTGCTCTCGCGCCCGAAGGCCCTCAGCCCGTACCACCTGCGCAGCGTGATGCTCTGGGCGTGCGACCGCCTGCCCGCCTCCTTCCTCCTCCAGGAGCACTTCTCCGCCTGCTTCCTGCTGGGCCTCATCGACGACCTGCAGCACTGCCTGCTCAACAAGATGTGCCCCAACTACTTCATCCCACAATGCAACATGCTGGAGACGCTGTCCGACGAGGCGGCCATGCTGCACGCCAGAAAGGTAACGTTCAAGGTCCCCTATTATGCTGTTTTTATTACTTTATGACAGGTCTCAGATATCAACAGAACATGGCAACAGGAGTTAATGAGCTGCAGACTGACTGAGGGGAGTTTAGCTCTGAGCGCAGGATCAGCTGAAAAGAGTCCAGGAAACTTATTTAAAAGTTAACAGCATTTAATTAAACAATGATACAATGAAATGTGCAAGGGATATCTGCTTCCCCCCTTGGTCGGCTGTTCCGGTCACGTGCGGTCGGCTGTTCCGGTCACGTGGGGTCGGCTGTTCCGGTCACGTGGGGTCGGCTGTTCCGGGTCACGTGGGGTCGGCTGTTCCGGTCACGTGGGGTCGGCTGTTCCGTTCACGGGGGTCGGCTGTTCCGGTCACGTGGGGTCGGCTGTTCCGGGTCACGTGGGGTCGGCTGTTCCCGGTCACGTGGGGTCGGCTGTTCCGTTCACGTGGGGTCGGCTGTTCCGGTTCACGTGGGGTCGGCTGTTCCGGTCACGTGGGGTCGGCTGTTCCGGGTCACGTGGGGTCGGCTGTTCCGGGTCACGTGGGGTCGGCTGTTCCGGGTCACGCGGGGTCGGCTGTTCCGGGTCACGCGGGGTCGGCTGTTCCGTTCACTGGGGTCGGCTGTTCCCGGTCACGTGGGGTCGGCTGTTCCGGGTCACGTGGGGTCGGCTGTTCCGGGTCACGTGGGGTCGGCTGTTCCCGGTCACGTGGGTCGGCTGTTCCCGGTCACGTGGGGTCGGCTGTTCCGGTCACGTGGGGTCGGCTGTTCCGGTCACTGGGGTCGGCTGTTCCGGTCACGTGGGGTCGGCTGTTCCCGGTCACGTGGGGTCGGCTGTTCCCGGTCAAGTGCGGTCGGCTGTTCCGGTCACGTGGGTCGGCTGTTCCGGTCACGTGGGATCGGCTGTTCCGGTCACGTGGGGTCGGCTGTTCGGTCACGTGGGGTCGGCTGTTCCGGTCACGTGGGGTCGGCTGTTCCGGTCACGTGGGGTCGGCTGTTCCGGTCACGTGGGGTCGGCTGTTCCGGTCCGTGCGGTCGGCTGTTCCGGTCACGTGGGGTCGGCTGTTCCGGTCAGCTGTCCCGGTCACGTGGGTCGGCTGTTCCGGTCACGTGGGGTCGGCTGTTCCGGTCACGTGGGGTCGGCTGTTCCGGTCACGTGGGGTCGGCTGTTCCGGTCAGCTGTTCCGGTCACGTGGGGTCGCTGTTCCGGTCACGCGGGGTCGGCTGTTCCGGTCACGCGGGGTCGGCTGTTCGGTCACGCGGGGTCGGCTGTTCGGTCACGCGGGGTCGGCTGTTCCGGTCAAGTGGGGTCGGCTGTTCGGGTCACGTGAGGTCGGCTGTTCCGGACACGTGGAGTCGGCTGTTCCGGTCACGTGGGGTCGGCTGTTCCGGTCACGTGGGGTCGGCTGTTCCGGTCACGTGGGGTCGGCTGTTCCGGTTCACGTGGGGTCGGCTGTTCCCGGTCACGTGGGGTCGGCTGTTCCGGTCACGTGGGGTCGGCTGTTCCGGTCACGTGGGGTCGGCTGTTCTGGGTCACGTGGGGTCGGCTGTTCCCGGTCACGTGGGGTCGGCTGTTCCGTTCACTGGGGTCGGCTGTTCCCGGTCACGTGGGGTCGGCTGTTCCGGTCACGTGGGGTCGGCTGTTCGGGTCACGTGGGGTCGGCTGTTCCGGTCAAGTGGGGTCGGCTTTTCCGGTCACGTGCGGTCGGCTGTTCCGGTCACGTGGGGTCGGCTGTTCCGGTCACGTGGGGTCGGCTGTTCCGGTCAGCTGTTCCGGTCACGTGGGGTCGACTGTTCCGGTCACGTGGGGTCGGCTGTTCCGGTCACGTGCGGTCGGCTGTTCCGGTCACGTGGGGTCGGCTGTTCGGGTCACGTGGGGTCGGCTGTTCGGGTCACGTGGGGTCGGCTGTTCCCGTCACGTGGGGTCGGCTGTTCGGTCACGTGGGGTCGGCTGTTCGGGTCACGTGGGGTCGGCTGTTCCGGTCAAGTGGGGTCGCTTTTCCGGTCACGTGCGGTCGGCTGTTCCGGTCACGTGGGGTCGGCTGTTCCGGTCACGTGGGGTCGGCTGTTCGGTCAGCTGTTCCGGTCACGTGGGGTCGACTGTTCCGGTCACGTGGGGTCGGCTGTTCCGGTCACGTGCGGTCGGCTGTTCCGATCACGTGCGGTCGGCTGTTCCGGTCACGTGGGTCGGCTGTTCCGGTCACGTGGGGTCGGCTGTTCCGGTCACGTGCGGTCGGCTGTTCCGGTCACGTGGGGTCGGCTGTTCCGGTCACGTGGGGTCGGCTGTTCCGGTCACGTGGGGTCGGCTGTTCCGCTTACGTGGGGTCGGCTGTTCCGGTCACGTGGGGTCGGCTGTTCCGGTCACGTGCGGTCGGCTGTTCCGCTTACGTGGGGTCGGCTGTTCCGGTCACGTGGGGTCGGCTGTTCCGGTCACGTGCGGTCGGCTGTTCCGCTTACGTGGGGTCGGCTGTTCCGGTCACGTGGGGTCGGCTGTTTCCGGTCACGTGCGGTCGGCTGTTGCGCTTACGTGGGGTCGGCTGTTCCGGTCAGCTGTTCCGGTCACGTGGGGTCGGCTGTTCCGGTCACGTGGGGTCGGCTGTTCCGGTCACGTGGGGTCGGCTGTTCCGGTCACGTGTGGTCGGCTGTTCCGGTCAGCTGTTCTGGTCACGTGGGGTCGGCTAATCTGGTCACGTGGGGTCGGCTGTTCCGGTCACGTGGGGTTGGCTGTTCCGGTCACGTGGGGTCGGCTGTTCTGGTCAGTTGTTCGGGTCACGTGGGGTCGGCTGTTCCGGTCACGTGGGTCGGCTGTTCCGGTCACGTGGGGTCGGCTGTTCGGGTCACGTGGGGTCGGCTGTTCGGGTCACGTGGGGTCGGCTGTTCGGGTCACGTGGGGTCGGCTGTTCGGGTCACGTGGGGTCGGCTGTTCCGGTCACGTGGGGTCGGCTGTTCGGGTCACGTGGGTCGGCTGTTCCGGTCACGTGGGGTCGGCTGTTCCGGTCACGTGGGGTCGGCTGCGGTGAAAGAGGTCGATTTTCAACTGGCTTCATGTGTTATCAACTGTAGTCTTCTCCTATTGGCCGGCGTCGACGGGGGGCGGGTCCAAGGCACATCCTGTTGTTTTCTGATGTTAGTTTTACAATCTTCTAATATCTGTTGGTTTAAACATTCCCTAAGAATAGCATTGCAGCGTGAATAAGTGAGGGTTAAAGACAGTGTGTTTAGTGTGCAACACCACGTGTCATTTCTCCTTCAAAGTCAGAAAAAGTCAGAAATGGACTAAGCATCCTCAATAACCCATAAAACACTACAAATCTGCCCAGACAGGTCTCAGATATAAACAAAACATGTCACCAAACAGATCATGCTGCATCCCAAAACATCCACTGCACCTGGGAGCAGACGCCATCCATTCATCTTAATATCGCTAAAATTACCTGGTTGCTGATTGGCTAATGGGTACACAAGACAAAACATCGTTATGACATCACAAGTGGCCAAAATCTGATCAGCTCATTTTCAGAACAGGTTTTTACACTTTGGCTCGACCAAAAATCATTTATAAATGTGCTATTATAAATAAAACTTGATTTGATTTGATTAATAGAAATGGATCAGGACAAAAAGAGAGAGCATCTCTTTACACAGGGGGACACATGTTGATGTAGAAGAGACATGAAGAAGAGGGGACACATGTTTGATGTAGAAGAGACATGAAGAAGAGGGACACATGTTGATGTAGAAGAGACATGAAGAAGAGGGGACACATGTTGATGTAGAAGAGACATGAAGAAGAGGGGACACATGTTGATGTAGAAGAGCATGAAGAAGAGGGGACACATGTTGATGTAGAAGAGACATGAAGAAGAGGGGACACATGTTGATGTAGAAGAGACATGAAGAAGAGGGGACACATGTTGATAAGAAGAGACATGAAGAAGAGGGGACACATGTTGATGTAGAAGAGGGGACACATGTTGATGAGAAGAGAGGGACACATGTTGATGAGAAGAGACATGAAGAAGAGGGGACACATGTTGATGTAGAAGAGGGGACACATGTTGATGAAGAAGAGGGGACACATGTTGATGAAGAAGAGACATGAAGAAGAGGGGACACATGTTTGATGTAGAAGAGACATGAAGAAGAGGGGACACATGTTGATGTAGAAGAGACATGAAGAAGAGGGGACACATGTTTGATGTAGAAGAGACATGAAGAAGAGGGGACACATGTTGATGAAGAAGAGACATGAAGAAGAGGGGACACATGTTGATGTAGAAGAGACATGAAGAAGAGGGACACATGTTGATGTAGAAGAGACATGAAGAAGAGGGGACACATGTTGATGAAGAAGAGACATGAAGAAGAGGGGACACATGTTGATGTAGAAGAGACATGAAGAAGAGGGGACACATGTTGATGAAGAAGAGACATGAAGAAGAGGGGACACATGTTGATGTAGAAGAGACATGAAGAAGAGGGGACACATGTTGATGAAGAAGAGACATGAAGAAGAGGGACACATGTTGATGTAGAAGAGACATGAAGAAGAGGGGACACATGTTGATGTAGAAGAGACATGAAGAAGAGGGGCACTGTTGATGTAGAAGAGACATGAAGAAGAGGGCACATGTTGATGTAGAAGAGACATGAAGAAGAGGGGACACATGTTGATGTAGAAGAGACATGAAAGAAGAGGGGACACATGTTGATGAAGAAGAGACATGAAGAAGAGGGGACACATGTTGATGTAGAGAGACATGAAGAAGAGGGACACATGTTGATGTAGAGGAGACATGAAGAAGAGGGGACACATGTTGATGTAGAAGAGACATGAAGAAGAGGGGACACATGTTGATGAAGAAGAGACATGAAGAAGAGGGGACACATGTTGATGTAGAAGAGACGTGAAGAAGAGGGGACACATGTTGATGTAGAAGAGACATGAAGAAGAGGGGACACATGTTGATGGAGAAGAGACGTGAAGAAGAGGGGACACATGTTGATGAAAAGAGACATGAAGAAGAGGGGACACATGTTGATGTAGAAGAGACATGAAGAAGAGGGACACATGTTGATGTAGAAGAGACGTGAAGAAGAGGGACACATGTTGATGTAGAGAGACATGAAGAAGAGGGGACACATGTTGATGAAGAAGAGACATGAAGAAGAGGGGACACATGTTGATGTAGAAGAGACGTGAAGAAGAGGGGACACTGTTGATGTAGAAGAGACATGAAGAAGAGGGGACACATGTTGATGGAGAAAGAGACATGAAGAAGAGGGGACACATGTTGATGAAGAAGAGACATGAGAAGAGGGATGAAGAAGAGGGGACACATGTTGATGTAGAAGAGACATGAAGAAGAGGGGACACATGTTGATGAAGAAAGACATGAAGAAGAGGGATGAAGAAGAGGGGACACATGTTGATGTAGAAGAGACATGAAGAAGAGGGGACACATGTTGATGTAGAAGAGACGTGAAGAAGAGGGGACACATGTTGATGTAGAAGAGACATGAAGAAGAGGGGACACATGTTGATGAAGAAGAGACATGAAGAAGAGGGGACACATGTTGATGAAGAAGAGACATGAAGAAGAATGAAGAAGAGGGACACATGTTGATGTAGAAGAGACATGAAGAAGAGGGGACACATGTTGATGAAGAAGAGACATGAAGAAGAGGGGACACATGTTGATGTAGAAGAGACATGAAGAAGAGGGGACACATGTTGATGTAGAAGAGACATGAAGAAGAGGGGACACATGTTGATGAAGAGAGACATGAAGAAGAGGATGAAGAAGAGGGGACACATGTTGATGTAGAAGAGACATGAAGAAGAGGGGACACATGTTGATGTAGAAGAGGATGAAGAAGAGGGACACATGTTGATGTAGAAGAGACATGAAGAAGAGGGGACACATGTTGATGTAGAAGAGACATGAAGAAGAGGGGACACATGTTGATGTAGAAGAGACATGAAGAAGAGGGGACACATGTGATGAAGAAGAGACATGAAGAAGAGGGACACATGTTGATGAAGAAGAGACATGAAGAAGAGGGGACACATGTGATGTAGAAGAGACATGAAGAAGAGGGGACACATGTTGATGTAGAAGAGACATGAAGAAGAGGGGACACGTGTTGATGAAGAAGAGACATGAAGAAGAGGGGACACATGTTGATGTAGAAGAGACATGAAGAAGAGGGGACACATGTTGATGTAGAAGAGACATGAAGAAGAGGGGACACATGTTGATGTAGAAGAGACATGAAGAAGAGGGGACACGTGTTGATGAAGAAGAGACATGAGAAGAGGGGACACATGTTGATGTAGAAGAGACATGAAGAAGAGGGGACACATGTTGATGAAGAAGAGACATGAAGAAGAGGGGACACATGTTGATGTAGAAGAGACATGAGAAGAGGGGACACATGTTGATGTAGAAGAGACATGAAGAAGAGGGGACACATGTTGATGAAGAAGAGACATGAAGAAGAGGGGACACATGTTGATGTAGAAGAGACATGAAGAAGAGGGGACACATGTTGATGTAGAAGAGACATGAAGAAGAGGGGACACATGTTGATGTAGAAGAGACATGAAGAAGAGGGACACATGTTGATGTAGAAGAGACATGAAGAAGAGGGGACACATGTTGATGAAGAAGAGACATGAAGAAGAGGGGACACATGTTGATGAAGAAGAGACATGAAGAAGAGGGGACACATGTTGATGTAGAAGAGACATGAAGAAGAGGGGACACATGTTGATGTAGAAGAGACATGAAGAAGAGGGGACACATGTTGATGTAGAAGAGACGTGAAGAAGAGGGGACACATGTTGATGTAGAAGAGACATGAAGAAGAGAGGACACATGTTGATGAAGAAGAGACATGAAGAAGAGGGGACACATGTGATGAAGAAGAGACATGAAGAAGAGGGGACACATGTTGATGAAGAAGAGACATGAAGAAGAGGGGACACATGTTGATGTAGAAGAGACATGAAGAAGAGGGGACACATGTTGATGAAGAAGAGACATGAAGAAGAGGGGACACATGTTGATGAAGAAGAGACATGAAGAAGAGGGGACACATGTTGATGAAGAAGAGACATGAAGAAGAGGGGACACATGTTGATGAAGAAGAGACATGAAGAAGAGGGGACACATGTTGATGAAGAAGAGACATGAAGAAGAGGGGACACATGTTGATGAAGAAGAGACATGAAGAAGAGGGGACACATGTTGATGAAGAAGAGACATGAAGAAGAGGGGACACATGTTGATGAAGAAGAGACATGAAGAAGAGGGGACACATGTTGATGAAGAAGAGACATGAAGAAGAGGGGACACATGTTGATGAAGAAGAGACATGAAGAAGAGGGGACACATGTTGATGTAGAAGAGACATGAAGAAGAGGGGACACATGTTGATGAAGAAGAGACATGAAGAAGAGGGACACATGTTGATGTAGAAGAGACATGAAGAAGAGGGGACACATGTTGATGAAGAAGAGACATGAAGAAGAGGGTGAGAAGAGGGGACACATGTTGATGTAGAAGAGACATGAAGAAGAGGGGACACATGTTGATGAAGAAGAGACATGAAGAAGAGGGATGAAGAAGAGGGGACACATGTTGATGTAGAAGAGACATGAAGAAGAGGGGACACATGTTGATGTAGAAGAGACATGAAGAAGAGGGGACACATGTTGATGAAGAAGAGACATGAAGAAGAGGGGACACGTGTTGATGTAGAAGAGACATGAAGAAGAGGGGACACATGTTGATGAGAAGAGACATGAAGAAGAGGGGACACATGTTGATGTAGAAGAGACATGAAGAAGAGGGGACACATGTTGATGGAGAAGAGACATGAAGAAGAGGGGACACATGTTGATGAAGAAGAGACATGAAGAAGAGGGATGAAGAGAGGGGACACATGTTGATGTAGAAGAGACATGAAGAGAGGATGAAGAAGAGGGGACACATGTTGATGTAGAAGAGACATGAAGAAGAGATGAAGAAGAGGGGACACATGTTGATGTAGAAGAGACATGAAGAAGAGGGATGAAGAAGAGGGGACACATGTTGATGAAGAAGAGACATGAAGAAGAGGATGAAGAAGAGGGGACACATGTTGATGTAGAAGAGACATGAAGAAGAGGGGACACATGTTGATGAAGAAGAGACATGAAGAAGAGGGGACACATGTTGATGTAGAAGAGACATGAAGAAGAGGGGACACATGTTGATGTAGAAGAGACATGAAGAAGAGGGGACACGTGTTGATGTAGAAGAGACATGAAGAAGAGGGGACACGTGTTGATGAAGAAGAGACATGAAGAAGAGGGGACACATGTTGATGTAGAAGAGACATGAAGAAGAGGGGACACATGTTGATGTAGAAGAGACATGAAGAAGAGGGGACACATGTTGATGAAGAAGAGGGTTTTAATGAATAGGTAACTGTAATGGTTCTTTGTTCTGCTGTAACAATGTGGGACTAACAAAGGTATTCTTTGGTCCTGAAAGCTGTCCTCGGTGCGCTCTGACCCGGCGGAGCACCTCAGATCCACCATCGAGCACGCCAAGGCGGCCAATCGGATGACAGAAGAGCTCCAGTGGAGAGGAGGCAGCCAATCGGTGCCTCAGAGCGACTCGGCAGCAGACAGTCCGCCCGACGACCGGCTGGCCAAGAAGCTCCAGCAGCTGGTGACGGAGAACCCCGGGAAGTCCATCTCTGTGTTCATCAACCCGGACGACGTGACCCGGCCGCACTTCAGGATCGACGACAAGTTCTTCTGAGGAGACTGCTTTTCCTCTTCCTCTTCCTCCTCCTCTTCCTCCTCCTTCTCTTCCCCCCTCCCCCTCCTCTCCTCATAGTTTATGTTCCTCTGCCACAGAGTGACGTGAGGTGATCGTCTCGTTGTGTTTCACAGTTTTTTATTTTTCTACCCTCACTTTGTGCCCTGTGTTTTTACCTTTAGCTCGATGCCTTCTCGACAAACAGCTGATTAGCAGCAGGTCGTTTAAAAAAGAGGGACGAGGAAAAACGTCCATCTTTAAATACGAAGCGCCGAGTTTAATTATCAGGGATCTCCGGAGCGAGACGGCACCTGAACCTCCTGTGGGGACTCACTAAGGACATCCCAAACATATACAAATGTGATGTCTTAATTATAACTAATTATTATTATTATTATGAATGACTTTTTTGAGAGTGTTTTCACAATAATTAATGACATCGCAATTCATTTTAGGTCCTGATTCCTCTAAATTAAAAGATCTCCAATTAATATTGAGATATTACATTTGAATTATGAGATTCAAATCAAAGATGAGACAGAAATGTGAGATTAAAACACACTTAAAGGTGGGGTAGGTGAGTTTGAGAAACCGGCTTGAGATACACTTTGTGTTATTCCATGGAACGCTCTTAACGTCCCGATAGCAATGAATTATGGAAGCCGTAGTACTGTAAAAGGTAGGGCTGTGCAATTAATCGTATATTTAATCTCGATTACGATTTTGGCTTGCAACGATTACGAAACAACGTAATCAAAATAAAACGATTATTTTTATTAAAAAAAAAAAAAGAAATTTAATTATTTTTTTTAATTATTTTTTTTATTGGTTTTTCAGTTGAATATACTTAAAGTTCAGGGTAATCAACTGTTCAAAACATACTGTTCAAATTTTTTTTTTCAATAAATGGATGTTTTCAAAGTAAATGAATAATCGTTTGTAATAATCGTAATATCAATTATTGACCCAAATAATTGTGATTATGATTTTGCCATAATCGCACAGCCCTAGTAAAAAGCACGACCAATCATCTGAGCCGGCCCGGCTAAAATAACTGGATGGCCTACCTGCCTGTCAGCCTTCCATCTGTGCACAAACTTACCTCGTGCCCTCATTGGTCATGTGCGCGTTCGTGTGTGTTGGAGGAGGGGCTCTGTGAGGAAGTGGCAGATTTTCTCCGGTTGTGTATTTTCAAATTCTAGCACACTCAAGCTGGTTTCTCAAACTTACCTACCCCACCTTTAATGGTGTGTTTTACGAGATAAAGCAGATTTTCTTTGTTTAGTCTCATATCTCAAGTTAAGAACGCTTAATTGAACTCTTCGGCAGGTGATTTGTCCCTGATTTCGCAGCGAGCGTGCAGCAGCAACACGATTGTTGAACTTTTAATGTAAAAGATTGTAAAACGCCTCGGAGTTCAGGATGTCTCGTCTCTATCCCGAATCGGCAGCGTTCGTTTAAAGGTGGATTTCGTCCCTCTGAGGAATGTCTTAGTCCTGCCGGGCGACGATGGTACTAACGTCTTAGAAGACTAACTGTAAATAGAAGAAACGTGTAGACGGAGATAATAATGTGGACTACTTGTATGTCTAATTTTGCACAAATGTAAAAGTCACCACTGATTCCTCGTGATGCTGGGACACCGCTGATGGTCCTACTGGTGTTTTTAAACTGGAGGAAAACCACCAAGTACACAGGGATACTCAGTCTGCTTCAAACATGCAGATTGAGACGTTCGTCTGCAAACACACTACAACTGAGTATTAAGGCCGTAAAATAAAAACATTTACGGTTGAAAAAAGGGGTCATATTGCATAAAAAACACCTTGAATAAAGTCATAAATGAATGAAAATGACTGTAATTTGATGATTCTGGCCTAAAATCACGAGCCATTTTCTTATTTTTTATTGTAATAAGGAGAGAAGGTTTAAGAGTATTCCCTTTCAGACATTTTAAAGTTGATTTTGTTTATTTATTAGACAAATGTTGTTTGGATGACGGTGGCTTGTTGGAAACGCATCGATCGTCAAGAATAACCCAACCAAAGCAAGACATGAATAGACGACCGCCTCCACTATCATGTATAGATTACTGCTGCTACCAGTTACAGTTATTTTAAAGAAGAAACACAACGTTTAATGAGTGTTTGGACATGTACTGGTACCATTGGTCCTAATGGTCGACGTAGGGTAGCGTCCTCGTCCCAAAAACTGCCCCGTGATTCAGATTCCTCCAAAATGCAAAGGTTTTTTAATTCCCAAACGTTCAAACCCTTCCACCACGTGTGCAGTGTCTGAATTTCATCAGATACATGACACAAGACCAGAAATCAGAAAGTAAATTCATTAAAATAATAGTATCAAGAAGTGAAGATCCCCGCTGTTAGCTAGCAAGCAACGTTATTGTTTGTGGAACCAAATCCTTAAATTTAAATCCTATTAAAATGAACAATGGCTTCTTTCCGACACCAGTGTAGTGGTACATCAATTAAATACTGGAAAAAATCACCTTCATCAACGTTAATGCACTGGATTCGATGTAGAAAGAGAACAATAGAGGCCTCAGTATTGAACCCTGTGGAACTCCACTCAGATTTACGATTTTTAAAAGCTAAATAAATGCTAATTTTCATAAAGCTAAAATGTAAATGCTGAGTTTAACAGCTGGTATGGCTAGATATGTCTTAGTTTGATAGAAGGGAAACACATTTTCTAGTGCATCAGGTTCAATATTACCTCATAAACGCAGCTTTAGCCCCAAATCACGATATAGATGCTGAAGCTGTAATCAAGGTGCTTCTCCCTCTGTATTTAACGGGTTAGGGTTACCTTAACCTTAACCCTATCGCTGTGTACTTACTGTGTATTTTCTCTACAGTTTAATCTGCTTTATGACCATTATCATGTAAAGTGTCCCAGAAAATATTCCTTCAGACACGATGTCACTGATATTTCACTTCCTGTCACCTTCCTATTTGATAAGCTTCACTGTACGACCTCATGTGTTTTAATAATGTTTTCTCTTCTGCTGTTTTATTTCTGTTGTTAGTGTTTGAGGGTCCGACTCTCCTTCAACACAATCAGAGCTCAATCTTAGAGCTAAAAACATCACTGGAATGCCTCTGATATACGTGTTTGGATAAAGTTGGATAAACACATATTGTGGTAATAATAGTAGTTTCTCCCCTTAAAAAGTGTTAATACTTAGTAAAAGTTCATTCAAAAGCTTTAAAGCAGTTGCTAGCTGCCAGACAACACACAATAAGACAATGTAGAAGAGCCTAGAGCAGGCGATATATCTACAACGTGGCTTGATGCCTCTAAGCATCATGGGAGTTGTAGTCTGTGTGGAGCTGGTTGATTGAAGGCGAGTCGGTCCAAGTTTTTATGTTTTTTCGTTGTTTTCCAACAAACATTTCCAGAAAAAAGCCAAAAAAATAACCTGCAGACAACTGACTAGTAATGTGATCTCCATATCCTCATCCTCAAGTGCAATTAGTGACAACACACACACACACACACACACATCAAAGTGCCACACACACTCCTGTAATCAGCGTGTTGTTCTCTGAGCTCCATGACCTAACCTTTTAACTGTGAGTTTTTATCATTATTATTATTATTATTATTGTTGTTTATCTGTATCTGCTGCTCTGCTTGGTTCTGATGATGGATTTCTTTATGCAATGTTGACTTGTCTGAGTTAACCCTTCAGATGGCAGCTCCCCCCCCCCTCTCCATCCCGTCTAATGAAGATCCTCCACTTTAATTCACTGTACAGTAGAGTCATCATAAAGACTTTTAACCAGAAGATCTCCGTCTCTTGGGTTTTTATTCACTTCCTCACTTCCTGTCCCCCGGTCTGGAGGTCAAACACATCCTTATACACATATACAGTAATAAGAGATTATGTCGTTTATAGTTAATGACCTTTGAAACAAGTCTGTCCAATAAGTCATAAATACAAATATAACCTGTCTTGGTCAAATAGATCAATATTAAGGCATAATTAGGTGAAAATCACGAGTTTCACAAGTTACTCATTTGGGATCAATAAAGTACTTATCTTAAAGTGATTTGGATTTAAATCATAGCTGCAGGTGTTGTTTCAGCCACCAGGGGGCAGCATGCGGCCACACCAAGCTCAACTCTACATTTATAAAGTGTCTTTATTTGTGTTTCATAAGGATTTATATTTTGTTTATTATATATTGAAATGTATTTATTAGGATCAACCCCTTGAGATGCATCATTTCGTTTCAAGGGGGTCCTGACAAAAGCAATGTTAGACAGACATTAAAAAAACAGAACAGAAAACAAAATAACAGAAGAAAACAACAAACAAGGACAACCCATGTTCAGTCTGTTCAAATAAACTCATGAAGTAATACAACCATTACAGTGTGATGGACAGGTGTGTGTACTAGATTATAGTGTTGTAGCCAAGACCACCTTAACCGAGACCAAGTCATGACCAAGACCAAGACTTTAAGAGGGCGAGACCGAGTCAAGACCAAGACCAAGACTTTGAGAGGGCGAGACCGAGTCAAGACCAAGACTTTAAGAGGGCGAGACTGAGTCAAGACCAAGACTTTAAGAGGGCGAGACCTAATCAAGACCTTAAGAGGGCGAGACTGAGTCAAGACCAAGACTTTGAAAGGGCGAGACCTAATCAAGACCAAGACTTTGAGAGGGCGAGACCGAGTCAAGACCAAGACTTTGAGAGGGCGAGACCGAGTCAAGACCAAGACTTTAAGAGGGCGAGACCTAATCAAGACCAAGACTTTGAGAGGGCGAGACCTAATCAAGACCAAGACTTTAAGAGGGGAGACCGAGTCAAGACCAAGACTTTAAGAGGGCGAGACCGAGTCAAGACCAAGACTTTAAGAGGGCGAGACCTAATCAAGACCTTAAGAGGGCGAGACTAGTCAAGACCAAGACTTTGAAAGGGCGAGACCTAATCAAGACCGACTTTGAGAGGGCGAGACCGAGTCAAGACCAAGACTTTAAGAGGGCGAGACTGAGTCAAGACCAAGACTTTAAGAGGGCGAGACCTAATCAAGACCTTAAGAGGGCGAGACTGAGTCAAGACCAAGACTTTGAAAGGGCGAGACCTAATCAAGACCAAGACTTTGAGAGGGCGAGACCGAGTCAAGACCAAGACTTTGAGAGGGCGAGACCTAATCAAGACCAAGACTTTGAGAGGGCGAGACCTAATCAAGACCAAGACTTTGAGAGGGCGAGACCTAATCAAGACCAAGACTTTAAGAGGGCGAGACCGAGTCAAGACCAAGACTTTGAGAGGGCGAGACCGAGTCAAGACCAAGACTTTGAGAGGGCGACCGAGTCAAGACCAAGACTTTAAGAGGGAGACCGAGTCAAGACCAAGACTTTAAGAGGGCGAGACCGAGTCAAGACCAAGACTTTGAGAGGGCGAGACCGAGTCAAGACCAAGACTTTGAGAGGGCGAGACCTAATCAAGACCAAGACTTTGAGAGGGCGAGACCTAATCAAGACCAAGACTTTGAGAGGGCGAGACCTAATCAAGACCAAGACTTTAAGAGGGCGAGACCTAATCAAGACCAAGACTTTAAGAGGGCGAGACCGAGTCAAGACCAAGACTTTGAGAGGGCGAGACCGAGTCAAGACCAAGACTTTGAGAGGGCGAGACCGAGTCAAGACCAAGACTTTAAGAGGGCGAGACCGAGTCAAGACCAAGACCAAGACTTTGAGAGGGCGAGACCGAGTCAAGACCAAGACTTTAATGGCGCATTTCCACCGCAGGCCTCGCTCGACTTAGTACGGTTTTGTTGGGCCTTGTTAGGCCCAGCTCACTTTATGCTGCGCTTCCATTACAGTTTAGGAACTGGGGTAGTATCTATAGTAACGCAGTGTAGGCGGAGCCGTGACGTCATCTTCAATGAGAACCCCAGAAAAACAACACAGCCGTTAGCTGTTAGCACTCAGAGCTCACAGCTCCTCATATCTGTTCAGAAACTAGACAAAAGTTAAACAAGTACAAACCACAGACTGTCTGTGTCATGGAGAATACAGTCGCTGCTTTATTTATGTCTGTATAGGCCGTTGTTGTGAGTGTGGACGGTCGGGAGCATATACAACGTTAGCTTAGCCGATCTCCATTTAGACAACGCGCATTTTAAAAGGTGTTTCTCCTGCCGTCTGTCTGCAGACTTGACAAAGCATTAATTCATGGTTTTTACTAACCGGTATCAGTATGTTGTTACTTCGGCATCATTTGAAACGTGTATTACAATTAAATCACGGTCAAATATGTTCATCTTGTTGTAGTTGTAGCCCCCTTGCCAGCTATTCTCTCTCTAGTTTAGCATACTCAGCCCGACTCAGCCCGGTTTGTTGGCCCCGATAGAACCACGATTTTGTCGGGCCAGAAAGAGGTGAAAAAGTGGCCCCGGGCCGTAACTAGGGCTAGTGGAAACGCAACCAAAAACGGGCCCGGCACGACACGGCACGCTTAAAACCGCGCTCCGCGACATCGTGGAAATGCGCCATAAGAGGGCGAGACCGAATCATGACCAAGACTTTAATGGCGCATTTCCACTACACACGGTCGGCCTCGGCCACGCTCGGTACGGCTCGGTACGGCTTGGCCACGTTGGGCCTTAACAGGGCCGACTCACTTCATGCTGCGCTTCCATTACAGTTTAGGAACTGGGGTAGTTACTATAGTAACGCAGTGTAGGCGGAGCCGTGACGTCATCTTCAATGAGAACTCCAGAAAAACAACACAGCAGTTAGCTGTTAGCACTCAGAGCTCACAGCTCCTCATATCTGTTCAGAAACTAAACAAAAGTTAAACAAGTACAACCACAGACTGCCTGTGTCATGGTGAATACAGTCGCTGCTTTATTTATGTCTGTATAGGCCGTTGTTGTGAGTGTGGACGGTCGGGGCATATACTGCGTTAGCTTAGCCAATCTCCACCTAGAAAAACACGCATTTTAAAAGGTGTTTCTCTGCCGTCTGTCTGCAGACTTGTCAAAGCATTAATTCATGGTTGTTTACTAACCGGTATCAGTATGTTGTTACTTCATCATTTAGAAACGTGTATTACAATTAAATCACGGTCAAATATGTCCATCTTGTTGTAGTTGTAGCCCCCTTGCAGCGCTCCTCTCTCTAGTTTAGCATACTCAGCCCGACTCAGCCCTGTTTGTTGCCCCGATAGAACCACAATTTTATCGGGCCAGAAAAGAGGTGAAAAAGTGGCCCCGCGCCGTGCCGCGCCGGAACTAGGGCTAGTGGAAGCACAACCAAAAAGGGGACGGCACGACACGGCACGCTTAAAGCGAGCTCCGCGCTGCAGTGGAACTGCGCCATAAGAGGGCGAGACCGAGTCAAGACCAAGACTTTAAGAGGGCGAGACCGAATCAAGACCAAGACTTTAAGAGGGCAAGACCGAATCAAGACCAAGACTTTAAGAGGGCGAGACCGAGTCAAGACCAAGACTTTGAGAGGGCGAGACCGAATCAAGACCAAGACTTTAAGAGGGCGAGACCGAATCAAGACCAAGACTTTGAGAGGGCGAGACCGAATCAAGACCAAGACTTTAAGAGGGCGAGACCAAATCAAGACCAAGACTTTAAGAGGGCGAGACCGAATCAAGACCAAGACCAAGACTTTAAGAGGGCGAGACCGAATCAAGACCAACCAAGACTTTAAGAGGGCGAGACCGAATCAAGACCAAGACCAAGACTTTAAGAGGGCGAGACCGAGTCAGAACAAGACTTTAAGAGGGCGAGACCGAGTCAAGAACAAGACTTTAAGAGGGCGAGACGAGTCAAGACCAAGACCGGTCTCGAGTACTACAACACTAGTAGATGAGTTTTTTACACATTTTTTAAACAATTTTTAACAATAGCAGCCGACAGTGAGATGATAATGCTTAAACACCCAATGATAAGTAAGTAAGTAAAACTTTATTTATATAGCACCCTTCTCAACACGAATGTACAAAGTGCTTTACATACAGTGCACAATACACACAATACAACTATAACATGTAGAATAAAAGGCATAAAACACAGCAAGTAAAAGATAGGATAACACACCAATGTAGGACAGCTACAAACTCACCTCCTCCGGCGCCCCAAAGGCCTGTCGGAAAAGGTGAGTCTTTAGCTGCCCCTTAAAAACCTCCACTGAGACAGAGGCTCTCAGTTTCTGGGGGAGTTCATTCCAAAGGGGCCACCGCCTCAAAGGCATGGCCCCCCTTAGTTTTTAGCCTGGTTCGGGGCACCCTTAAGAGGCCTTGCTCAGAGGACCTCAGGGCCCGGGTTGTGCTGTGAGGGTGGATAAGGTCATTAATGTAGGCTGCGGCTTGGCCATGGACAGCTCTATATGTGTAGATCAATGCCTTACATTGGGTTCTGAGATGGACAGGGAGCCAGGACAGGGAGCCAGGACAGAGAGCCAGGACAGGGAGCCAGGACAGGGAGCCAGGACAGAGAGCCAGGACAGGGAGCCAGGACAGAGAGCCAGGACAGAGAGCCAGGACAGAGAGCCAGGACAGAGAGTCAGGACAGGGAGCCAGGACAGGGAGCCAGGACAAGGAGCCAGGACAGGGAGTCAGGACAGGGAGTCAGGACAGGGAGCCAGGACAGGGAGTCAGGACAGGGAGCCAGGACAGGGAGCCAGGACAGGGAGCCAGGACAGAGAGCCAGGACAGGGAGCCAGGACAGGGAGTCAGGACAGGGAGCCAGGACAGGGCCAGGACAGGGAGCCAGGACAGGGAGCCAGGACAGAGAGTCAGGACAGGGAGCCAGGACAGGGAGCCAGGACAGGGAGCCAGGACAGGGAGCCAGGACAGAGAGCCAGGACAGGGAGCCAGGACAGGGAGTCAGGACAGGGAGCCAGGACAGGGAGCCAGGACAGGGAGCCAGGACAGAGAGCCAGGACAGGGAGTCAGGACAGGGAGTCAGGACAGGAGCCAGGACAGGGAGCCAGGACAGAGAGCCAGGACAGGGAGCCAGGACAGGGAGCCAGGACAGGAGTCAGGACAGGGAGTCAGGACAGAGAGCCAGGACAGGGAGTCAGGACAGGGAGCCAGGACAGGGCAGAAAGGATCGGAGTGATGTGGTATGTTTTGTTGGACCCAGTGAGTAATCTGGCTGCAGCGTGTTGGACCTGTTATAGCCGGTGTATCGATTTTGGTTGAGGCAGGAGAACAGAGCATTACAGTAATCAAGCCGGGATGAAATAAATGATGAGAGGGATCTGACAGCAGCAGGTGAAGTATTCCAGTCTGTCGGGGCTCTAAACATCAACGCTCTTTAGCCAATCAATGTTTTGCATCGGGACAGAGACATAAATCTGGACAGAGTCTCAGTGATCATTTGATGAGTAAGGAACAAAAACCTGCCTTAAGAAAGGGGGATAATTAAAAGTAAATGAATATCAGTTGAAGCCAAGGAATGGGTCTTCTTAGATTTAATGAAGGCCATTAAGTGTGTCACATTAAACATGACATTACATTTAGCTGAGGCTTTTATCCAAAGAGACTTACAATAAGTGCATTCGACCAAGAAGATACAAACTTGAAGAAACAGAATCATATAAGTACATCAGGTTCATAGAGCCAAAACATTTCAAGTGCTACTCAACAGGCTTTAGATAAGCCAGTCCTTTATGGAGTGGAAAGAGATGAGTCTTCAGTCTGAAGAAGATGTGTAAGCTATCTGCTGTCCTGATGTCAATGGGGAGCTCATTCCACCATGTTGGAGCCAGGATATCAAACCCACGTGTTTCTGCAGATGGGAACTTGGGTCCCCCTCGCAGTGCGGTGGCAGCGAGCCGTTTGGCCGATGCAGAGCGGAGTGCACGTGCTGGGGTGTACAGTTTAACCATGTCCTGGATGTAGGAAGGGCCAGATCCATTCACAGCATGGTACACAAGTACCAGTGTCTTGAAGTGGATTCTAGCAGTTACTGGAAGCCAGTGAAGGGAGCGGAGGAGCGGTGTGGGTGTGGGAACATTTAGGAAGGTTGAAGACCAGACGAGCCGCTGCATTCTGGATGAGCTGCAGAGGTCGGATGGCACATGCAGGCAGACCAGCCAGGAGGGAGCTGCAGTAGTCTAGGCTGAGATGAGAGCCTGAACCAGAACCTGCATCGCTTTCTGGGTCAGGAGGGGACGTATCCTCCTGATGTTGTAAAGAGTGTATCTGCAGCAGCAGGTTGTAGCGATGTTTGCAGTGAAGGACAGGTTGTTGTCTAGGTCACACCCGATTCCTTGCAGTCTGAGTCGGGAAACAACAGAGGGGCCGATGTTGATTGTTAGGTCAAGGGTGGGACAATCTTTTCCCGGAAGGAAAAGCAGTTCAGTTTTGTCAAGGTTGAGCTTGAGGTGGTGAGCAGACATCCACTGAGAGATGTCAGCTAGACAAGCAGAGATGCGTGCGTGCGACGACCTGGGACTGATTTGCATTTTGGTAAACAACATCACAATAGTCTATAATCAGACTTAAGCTATTTTGTTACAGACACTGAACGTAAAACAATAGTGAGAGCGATGTAAGACACAGAATCAATCATTTGAAAAATACATTTTAATTTTAATTATCCTGTATTGATTTTTTTTCATATTATTCATGTATTTTTTAACATTATCATCCTGTCTTTTATTTTTATATCATCATCATGTTGTCTTTTCCAAGTTATTTTTCCTTATATTTTTTACATAATAATCCTGTGATTTATTATGTTTTTTAAATCTTCATCCTGTATTTCTTATTGAAGTATTTCATATTTTTCATGCCTTTTATTTTCTAATTGTACCGGTATATTTCCGGCGATGACGTCACGTCAGCTGCAGCAACACGGCGCGAGCAGAGAAGAGAGAGAGAGAGAGAGAGAGAGAGGCAGCGCGCGGACAGGTGAACGCACGAGCATCAACCTCCGCAGGAGTAAAAAAAACAAAAAAAACAAGCGAAGAAGAAGAAACTGAAGGAGGAGGACCTGCAGAAAGGAACATTTTACCCGCCCTGCAAAGCCTGATTCCCGGACACATTTTCCTCCAGTACCCGCCCTGTGGAGCCTGATTCCCGGACACATTTGCTCCAGTACCCGCCCTGTGGAGCCTGATTCCCGGACACATTTGCTCCAGTTACCCGCCCTGTGGAGCCTGATTCCCGGACACATTTGCTCCAGTACCCGCCTGTGGAGCCTGATTCCCGGACACATTTGTTCCAGTACCCGCCCTGCAGCACCGGGACATGGAGGGCAAAGAGAAAACACCGGCAGGTATGATGGGGAGACAGATGCATGTCGGGTAGAAGTGTTACTGCGGTATCCTGCGATGGGGTTATTATGGGATGAGGGGGACAGACTCTGTTTGTGCGTATGTTTGTTTTAACATGGAGAAAGCCTGATGCAGCAAAACACAGAGAGAGAGAGACAGAGAGACAGTGTGGAGGATGTGAGACAGACAGGTGTGTAAAGACAGACAGGTGAGAGGGTAGAGAGACAGACAGGTGAGAGGGTAGAGAGACAGACAGGACAGTTGAGAGACAGACAGGACAGTTGAGAGGCAGACAGGTAATGGTAGACAGACAGTGTGATGACTGCGTGTTTGTATGTGTTTGGGTGTGTCGGGACAGAGTGATGCATCCTGGGATCTGTAGTTCTCTACTTCCTGCTTAATAATCAGTATTCTGACTGAACACATTTAAAAGCCGCTCCTCTTTCACCCTCTGTCTGAAACCAGAGCCCAGTCTACTCTGATTGGTTAGCTGGCCGGCTCTGTTGTGATTGGTCAACCGCTTAGAGATGTCCTGCCCCTTAGCCTATCACGTACAATGTGTTGGAGCGCTAGCCAATAGGAGCGCGAGTGTTACAAAGTGATAGAGTGAAAAACACAGCAGAGCAGAATAAAGGGCCTCTTTCTGTCGTTCTGGTGTGTTTTGACCTTCAGGGCCACCATACAAAACACACCAGAGATAAAGAGAAGAAGCACTATGACGCCTCAAAAACCTTCAATTAAAACCTTAAGGTGTGTTTACACCTGAACTACTCAGATCTGTACTTTAGTAAAAGTAGAAGTACTCAGATCTTGTACTTGAGTAACAGTAGAAGTACTCAGATCGTGTACTTTAGTAAAAGTAGAAGTACTCAGATCTTGTACTTGAGTAGAAGTAGAAGTACTCAGATCTTGTACTTGAGTAAAGTAGAAGTACTCAGATCTTGTTCTTGAGTAAAATAGAAGTACCAGAGTGTAGGAATACTCTTTTTCAGTAAAAGTCCTGCATTCAAAATGTTCCTCAAGTGAAAGTATAAAAGTATTCTCATCAAAATATAGTTAAAGTACAGTAAAAGTAGTGATTGTGCAGATTGTTCCATTTCAGAATAATATATATGATATGTTTTATAATGATTGATCATGAAAGTGTTCTCAAGCTGGTAAAGGTGCAGCTAGTTTGAATGACTTTGTATACTGCAGGGTAGCTTGTGGATTTACTCCAGGTGGAACTAAAGTCTGATTTAACACTTGATTATATTTCACATCATTCATCCACATCTGTGAAGTAACTAAAGGGATTAATACATGTAGTGGAGTAGAAGTACACAGTAGCATAACATGGAAAACCCGATGTTATCGTAACCAGTGTTAATTTCGTCAACGAAAACTATGACGAAAAATGTTCGTCAACAACCTATTTTACATGACTGAGACGATGACGAGCTAAAAATAGATTCTTGATAACGAAAACTATTACGAAATGTATATTTAGCTTTCGTTGACGAGACGAGACGGGACTAAGGTGTTAATGGTGGACTATCGGACATTCAAAATGCAGGGTATTTCCCCCAAGTGCCCGTCTTGTCTGTCAAATGCATCTTACGTTTCTAACTTGCAATATCATTATTTCCGCTCTCTTCACTCCAGAAGAGCTATCTCCCTCTCTCTCTCTGTGTGCGAGGGGGCGGGGCCTCACTGTCTCTCTGTGTGCGGGGGGCGGGGCCTAACTCTCTCTGTGTGCGGGGAGGCGGGGCCTCACTCTCTCTGTGTGCGGGGGGGGCGGGGGCCTCACTGTCTCTCTGTGTGCGGGGGCGGGGCCTCACTCTCTCTCTGTGTGCGGGGGGGCGGGGCCTCACTCTCTCTCTGTGTGCGGGGGGCGGGGCCTCACTCTCTCTCTGTGTGCGGGGGGCGGGGCCTAAGAGACACGCTGCAGCGGACACAGATCTGCCGGGGACGGAGCGTTCAGAAGTATAGAGACACTCTACAAGGCTCGATGTGGACAAAGCTCGTTTGACATTAGTGTTATGGCGTTAGCGCGTTGACACGAGTAGTCTGTCCAAACAGCCGGCCAAAAGGCGTCATATTCAATCGGAGAAATGCACAATTTTCGACTTCCTCGTAGCTCTGTTGCGCCAATTACGAGTAACGTTATCACATCAGGTGCGCAGAGGTGGGAGAAGTACTCAGATCTTGTTCTTGAGTAAAAGTAGAAGTACTCAGATCTTGTATTTGAGTAAAAGTAGAAGTACTCAGATCTTGTATTTGAGTAAAAGTAGAAGTACTCAGATGTTGTACTTGAGTAAAAGTAGAAGTACCAGAGTGTAGAATACTCTGTTACAGTAAAAGTCCTGCATTCAAAATGTTCCTCAAGTGAAAGTAGAAAAGTATTCTCATCAAAATATAGTGAAAGTACACAGTAAAAGTAGTGATTGTGCAGATTGGTCCATTTCAGAATATATATATGATATGTTTTATAATGATTGATCATGAAAGTGTTCTCAAAGCTGGTAAAGGTGCAGCTAGTTTGAATGACTTTGTATACTGCAGGGTAGCTTGTGGATTTACTCCAGGTGGAACTAAAGTCTGATTTAACACTTGGTTATATTTCACATCATTCATCCACATCTGTGAAGTAACTAAAGGTATAAGTACATGTAGTGGAGGAAAAGTACACCATGTACCTCTGAACTGTAGAGGAGTAGAAGTACACCATGTACCTCTGAACTGTAGAGGAGTAGAAGTACACCATGTACCTCTGAACTGTAGAGAGTAGAAGTACACCATGTACCTCTGAACTGTAGAGGAGTAGAAGTACACAGTAGGATCAAATCCTTCTAAATTGTTCTTCAGTTTAGTACTTCAGTAAATCTACTTAGTTACTTCCCACCTCTGAGGATGATTACCTGTGTTTTCCTCAATGTGGCCTTCTGGAGGTGTTTTGGTGCTCAGGGTGGAGGTCTCTCACTGACGTAGTTTCTCCTCTCTAACTGTGGGATGCTGATCTCAGGTCAGATATCTGACTCAGCGTTTCTGTATATAAGTAGCAGGAAGTGTTCTGAGTCAGATCTGTGACAGCAGCACTTAAAACATTAAAGGAGTCGTCCAGTATAAAGGAAAGCTTAGACATGTGTATGACATTATTCATATTTTAATTCACTGTTTAGCAAAGAGTTATAGTTCGAATGATACCTCTCTCTTATGTAAAATACAACACAATTATTACACATGACTTCACGTCACCACCGCTAAGCTAAAGGTGGCTAATGTTGGGCTATAAAGGAACTAAGCACGGTCACATGACTTCACGTCACCACCGCTAAGCTAAAGGTGGCTAATGTTGGGCTATAAAGGAACTACAGCACGGTCACATGACTTCACATCACCACCGCTAAGCTAAAGGTGGCTAATGTTGGGCTATAAAGGAACAACAGCACGGTCACATGACTTCACGTCTCCACCGCTAAGCTAAAGGTGGCTAATGTTAGGCTATAAAGGAACTACAGCACAGTCACATGACTTCACATCACCACCGCTAAGCTAAAGGTGGCTAATGTTTGGCTATAAAGGAACTACAGCACGGTCACATGACTTCACATCACCACCGCTAAGCTAAAGGTGGCTAATGTTGGGCTATAAAGGAACTACAGCACAGTCACATGACTTCACATCACCACCGCTAAGCTAAAGGTGGCTAATGTTGGACTATAAAGGAACTACAGCACGGTCACATGACTTCACGTCACCACCGCTAAGCTAAAGGCGGCTAATGTTGGGCTATAAAGGAACTACAGCACGGTCACATGACTTCACGTCACCACCGCTAAGCTAAAGGAGGCTAATGTTGGGCTATAAAGGAACTACAGCACGGTCACATGACTTCACGTCTCCACCGCTAAGCTAAAGGTGGCTAATGTTGGGCTATAAAGGAACTACAGCACGGTCACATGACTTCACGTCACCACCGCTAAGCTAAAGGTGGCTAATGTTGGGCTATAAAGGAACTACAGCACGGTCACATGACTTCACGTCACCACCGCTAAGCTAAAGGCGGCAATTAGGCTTGTTTGAGATAGCTGCGGCTCGCCTCGAAAGTAGACGAGAATAGCCGATTGCAGGCGGGGGAGGACCCAAAAGCTCGCCTGAAGTCGGACAGCTCGGGGTCGGCTTGCCTCGGTTTGCAATGGCGGAAATTGCGTTGGCGTTCTTCGTTGCAGATGAAGTGGATGCAATAGAAATCCCACAATTATTATATCACTACAAATGAATGACTCAAGTGTTCATTTTAAAACAAATCAATACAAGGGGGGTTGAATCCTACATGTAAGGACAGAACCACTTATTACTTTTCAAAACTACTTCCGTCAGTGGTCTTGACCAGTTTGCATTTATAAAGAATGCACAAATGTGTTTAATCGTTAATGTCAGATATGTACTAAGTAAATACATTTGTTCCTGCTCAAGATTAGATTCAACTTTATTGATATTTCACATATTACAGGTACTGGGACAACGAAATGCAGTTTAGCTTCTAACCAGGAGTGCAACAAGCAGCAAAGTGAAAAGTAATGTACACAATCTACAGAATAAAATATAGAATGAATTGAATGATGAATACACAGTGAGGGATATGAATATGCTAAGATATATAAAGTATGACAACGGTAAGCAGTGCCTAATGTTAGGCTATAAAGGAACTACAGCACGGTCACATGACTTCACGTCACCACCGCTAAGCTAAAGGCGGCTAATGTTGGGCTATAAAGGAACTACAGCACGGTCACATGACTTCACGTCACCACCGCTAAGCTAAAGGTGGCTAATGTTGGGCTATAAAGGAACTACAGCACGGTCACATGACTTCACGTCACCACCGCTAAGCTAAAGGAGGCTAATGTTGGGCTATAAAGGAACTACAGCACGGTCACATGACTTCACGTCACCACCGCTAAACTAAAGGTGGCTAATGTTGGGCTATAAAGGAACTACAGCACGGTCACATGACTTCACGTCACCACTGCTAAGCTAAAGGTGGCTAATGTTGGGGCATAAGGAACTACAGCACGGTCACATGACCTCACGTCACCACCGCTAAGCTAAAGGTGGCTAATGTTGGGCTATAAAGGAACTACAGCACGGTCACATGACTTCACGTCACCACTGCTAAGCTAAAGGTGGCTAATGTTGGGGCATAAAGGAACTACAGCACGGTCACATGACCTCACGTCACCACCGCTAAGCTAAAGGTGGCTAATGTTGGGGCATAAAGGAACAACAGCACGGTCACATGACTTCACGTTTTATAATTCGCCAGTGGGGTATTAACTGACGTATTTTATGTAATACTTTTAAATGAGTGTGTGATTGACAGGAGGCGGGGCTTCAGAGAGGTGTGTAAAGAGTAAGGTTGCAAAATTCCGGGAATTTTCAAAGATGGAAACTTTCCATGGGAATAAACTGGGAATTTTCAAAATGTAAGGTTGGCTCTTCATAGGGAACTTAAATATAGTTGGGGAAAGTATATTTTAGCATAATCTAGACTAAAAAACAGATGCCATTCAAGTACACTTGAATATCCATGCCATAGCACACTGCTTACTGCATGGCTATTGAGACCACACAAAGGTTCGCAACAGGCTCACAGGTGAGAGTGGAAAAACTGGTTGGCATTCGGGCAAACCTAAGGATCTCTGAGCCGGACACAGAGCCATCCTCAACAAGGCTGGACAGTGAAGAGGAAGAGGAAGAGGTGATGATGAGGCCCAGGAAGAGCCCGTTGACTGAAAGGGTAAAAAAATGCAGAGGATTGCTTGAAGGAAGATTTGCATGTTTAATGGGACTTGGAGGGAGAGGGGCTCTTTTCATTTCACATTTTGAATGGGACTTTTTGGGGATCTTTGGATGGGGGGTGCATTTTTGTTCATTTTTTAATGAGTGGGGTTGGGGGGGGATGAGTAATATTTAACTCAACATTCCTGTTTTCGTTCTTCAATGAAACAAATAATTGTTCAATAAAATAATAAAAACTTGTTCTGTTCTACTTTTTAAAAAAAAAAGAAATTAAATTAAAAAAAATCTGTTGAAATGTCATGTTTTTTGTTTAATTTTGCATCGAATATTCCCCAGCTTAACTTCCCATGGAAACTTTACGGAAATTTACCGAAAAGTCTCCGCCCCTTTGCAACCTCAGTGAAGAGTGAGGTTCAGTTTCAGTGTGACTTTGTTTACACACAGATCAGTGCGTCGTATTGATTCTGGGATCAGATCCACAACTATCAGGACAGTAGTGAAACCTGACACACACACACACACACACACACACACACACACACACACACACACACACACACACAGTGTCCCAGAGGAGGTGTACGTGTCTTGACGATTTGTATATCTGCTGAGAGACCCAAACACTGTCTGTACCTGTGTGTGTCTGCTGGATTCTTGACAGAAAAGTAAATCACTCACACCCACACCCACACCCACACCCCCCCACACACACACACACACACACACACACACACACACACACACACACACACACACACACACACACACACACATACACACATACACCCCCTACTCCACTAGACATAAATAGCCTGAGATGCTGATGTCAGCACAACCAGGATGATGAGTGGGTGTTTGTGTGTGGGTGGGTGTGTGTGTGTGTGTGGGTGTGTGTGTGCCCCTCCTTTTATTCTCTGACCTCTCTTCTTCATCTTCTCTCTCTTTATTCAGCATTTAACGGTGTTAGTGTTGAATTCAAACTTTATTCAAACCCACAATGTGTGTGTGTGTGTGTGTGTGTGTGTGTGTGTGTGTGTGTGTGTGTTGTGTGTGTGTTGTGTGTGTGTGTGTGTGTGTGTGTGTGGTGTGTGTGTGTGTGTGTGTGGTGTGTGTGTGTGTGTGTGTGTTGTGTGTGTGTGTGTGTGTGTGTGTGTGTGTGTGTGTGTGTGTGTGTGTATGAAGCTCCCAGTCACTCAGTGTAATCGATGCTAAAGTGCTAGCACGGCGCTAATGCCTGCACTGATGGACGGTGATGGGTTTAATCATAATAATCCCACAGGAAGCAGAAATGAGGCGCTGCCCCTTTAAGAGCATCACCATGGAGACAGTGAGTGGGGGGGGGAGACTTTAAAGTGTACCGTCATGTAGAGAGTCAGCAGACCCTCTGTTATTTATGAGCCACACACACACACACACACACACACACACACACACCACACACACACACACACACACACACACACACACACACACACACACACACACACACACACACACACACACACACACACACACTGGGTCTAATGCAAGGTGTGTGTGTGAACAGGATGGATGTCTGAGTGCTGCAGCGCTGCATTAAAGCTCCCATTATTCCAGGTGTCACCTCCAACACACACACACACACACACACACACACACACACACACACACACACATTCACCCCACAGTAAGAGTCTTTATGTGCAGAGTGATGTGATGGCATTTAGTTGCACATTTATATTTAATCCTGACACATTTAGAAAATATCCTGTATGTCCCAAGTGGGGTGTGTGCCAGATACAGTTTACTATATATAAATATCAATATAGTAAACTGTATATATATTTAAACTATCGAATGTAACTATTATTTTAATGTCTTATAATTTACCGGATGGAACCGTTTCACGTTAGGTTTATTTTAGGTTTATAACGATCGACTTAACGTACTGTTTTGATTCAATGCACAGTGTGTGTGTGTGTGTGTGTGTGTGTGTGTGTGTGTGTGTGTGTGTGTTGATGTCAGAGCAACTTTCCAGCAGTGATAGTATCTCCAAAAATAACCAAAATCAATAAAAAATATTCAGTTTTGATCAATATTTTTAACATTTAATCTCAAAAACAACATGTTCACTGCGTGCAAATAGTAAAACACTAACACTCAGAGCTTTCATAATCTTTATAACCTGTGGAGAAGCATCCGGAGGAGCTGAGATGTGCATTAGAGAAACCTCAGGTATTGATTTCATATCTCTGAAATATTAATCATCACTTTAGTCATCATCAGATCTCTGCAGGAAGTCACTTATTCATCTATTACATGTTGACGAGACGCCTCAACAGGAAGCTGCTTTTTAAAGAGTCTCTCCTGCTGATGTTCAGGTGTATATCAGTGTGTAGTGTCTCTACTTTAAAGAGTCCTCTCCTGCTGATGTTCAGGTGTATATCAGTATGTAGTGTCTCTACTTTAAAGAGTCCTCTCCTGCTGATGTTCAGGTGTATATCAGTATGTAGTGTCTCTACTTTAAAGAGTCCTCTCCTGCTGATGTTCAGGTGTATATCAGTGTGTAGTCTCTACTTTAAAGAGTCCTCTCCTGCTGATGTTCAGGTGTATATCAGTGTGTAGTGTCTCTACTTTAAAGAGTCCTCTCCTGCTGATGTTCAGGTGTATATCAGTATGTAGTGTCTCTACTTTAAAGAGTCCTCTCCTGCTGATGTTCAGGTGTATATCAGTGTGTAGTGTCTCTACTTTAAAGAGTCCTCTCCTGCTGATGTTCAGGTGTATATCAGTATGTAGTGTCTCTACTTTAAAGAGTCCTCTCCTGCTGATGTTCAGGTGTATATCAGTGTAGTGTCTCTACTTTAAAGAGTCTCTCCTGCTGATGTTCAGGTGTATATCAGTATGTAGTGTCTCTACTTTAAAGAGTCCTCTCCTGCTGATGTTCAGGTGTATATCAGTGTAGTGTCTCTACTTTAAAGAGTCTCTCCTGCTGATGTTCAGGTGTATATCAGTATGTAGTGTCTCTACTTTAAAGAGTCCTCTCCTGCTGATGTTCAGGTGTATATCAGTGTGTAGTGTCTCTACTTTAAAGAGTCCTCTCCTGCTGATGTTCAGGTGTATATCAGTATGTAGTGTCTCTACTTTAAAGAGTCCTCTCCTGCTGATGTTCAGGTGTATATCAGTATGTAGTGTCTCTACTTTAAAGAGTCCTCTCCTGCTGATGTTCAGGTGTATATCAGTATGTAGTGTCTCTACTTTAAAGAGTCCTCTCCTGCTGATGTTCAGGTGTATTCAGTATGTATGTAGTGTCTCTACTTTAAAGAGTCCTCTCCTGCTGATGTTCAGGTGTATATCAGTATGTAGTGTCTCTACTTTAAAGAGTCCTCTCCTGCTGATGTTCAGGTGTATATCAGTATGTAGTGTCTCTACTTTAAAGAGTCCTCTCCTGCTGATGTTCAGGTGTATATCAGTATGTAGTGTCTCTACTTTAAAGAGTCCTCTCTGCTGATGTTCAGGTGTATATCAGTATAGTGTCTCTACTTTAAAGAGTCCTCTCCTGCTGATGTTCAGGTGTATATCAGTATGTAGTGTCTCTACTTTAAAGAGTCCTCTCCTGCTGATGTTCAGGTGTATATCAGTATGTAGTGTCTCTACTTTAAAGAGTCCTCTCCTGCTGATGTTCAGGTGTATATCAGTATGTAGTGTCTCTACTTTAAAGAGTCCTCTCCTGCTGATGTTCAGGTGTATATCAGTAAGTAGTGTCTCTACTTTAAAGAGTCCTCTCCTGCTGATGTTCAGGTGTATATCAGTATGTAGTGTCTCTACTTTAAAGAGTCTCTCCTGCTGATGTTCAGGTGTATATCAGTGTGTAGTGTCTCTACTTTAAAGAGTCCTCTCCTGCTGATGTTCAGGTGTATATCAGCATGTAGTGTCTCTACTTTAAAGAGTCCTCTCCTGCTGATGTTCAGGTGTATATCAGTATGTAGTGTCTCTACTTTAAAGAGTCCTCTCCTGCTGATGTTCAGGTGTATATCAGTATGTAGTGTCTCTACTTTAAAGAGTCCTCTCCTGCTGATGTTCAGGTGTATATCAGTAAGTAGTGTCTCTACTTTAAAGAGTCCTCTCCTGCTGATGTTCAGGTGTATATCAGTATGTAGTGTCTCTACTTTAAAGAGTCCTCTCCTGCTGATGTTCAGGTGTATATCAGTATGTAGTGTCTCTACTTTAAAGAGTCCTCTCCTGTTGATGTTCAGGTGTATATCAGTATGTAGTGTCTCTACTTTAAAGAGTCCTCTCCTCTGATGTTCAGGTGTATATCAGAATGTAGTGTCTCTACTTTAAAGAGTCCTCTCCTGCTGATGTTCAGGTGTATATCAGTGTGTAGTGTCTCTACTTTAAAGAGTCTCTCCTACTGATGTTCAGGTGTATATCAGTGTGTAGTGTCTCTACTTTAAAGAGTCCTCTCCTGCTGATGTTCAGGTGTATATCAGTATGTAGTGTCTCTACTTTAAAGAGTCCTCTCCTGCTGATGTTCAGGTGTATATCAGTATGTAGTGTCTCTACTTTAAAGAGTCCTCTCCTGCTGATGTTCAGGTGTATATCAGTGTAGTGTCTCTACTTTAAAGAGTCCTCTCCTGCTGATGTTCAGGTGTATATCAGTATGTAGTGTCTCTACTTTAAAGAGTCCTCTCCTGCTGATGTTCAGGTGTATATCAGTATGTAGTGTCTCTACTTTAAAGAGTCCTTCCTGCTGATGTTCAGGTGTATATCAGTGTAGTGTCTCTACTTTAAAGAGTCTCTCCTGCTGATGTTCAGGTGTATATCAGTATGTAGTGTCTCTACTTTAAAGAGTCCTCTCCTGCTGATGTTCAGGTGTATATCAGTATGTAGTGTCTCTACTTTAAAGAGTCTCTCCTGCTGATGTTCAGGTGTATATCAGTATGTAGTGTCTCTACTTTAAAGAGTCCTCTCCTGCTGATGTTCAGGTGTATATCAGTATGTAGTGTCTCTACTTTAAAGAGTCCTCTCCTGCTGATGTTCAGGTGTATATCAGTATGTAGTGTCTCTACTTTAAAGAGTCCTCTCCTGCTGATGTTCAGGTGTATATCAGTATGTAGTGTCTCTATTTTAAAGAGTCCTTTCCTGCTGATGTTCAGGTGTATATCAGTATGTAGTGTCTCTACTTTAAAGAGTCCTCTCCTGCTGATGTTCAGGTGTATATCAGTATGTAGTGTCTCTACTTTAAAGAGTCCTCTCCTGCTGATGTTCAGGTGTATATCAGTATGTAGTGTCTCTACTTTAAAGAGTCCTCTCCTGCTGATGTTCAGGTGTATATCAGTGTAGTGTCTCTACTTTAAAGAGTCCTCTCCTGCTGATGTTCAGGTGTATATCAGTATGTAGTGTCTCTACTTTAAAGAGTCCTCTCCTGCTGATGTTCAGGTGTATATCAGTAAGTAGTGTCTCTACTTTAAAGAGTCCTCTCCTGCTGATGTTCAGGTGTATATCAGTATGTAGTGTCTCTACTTTAAAGAGTCCTTCCTGCTGATGTTCAGGTGTATATCAGTATGTAGTGTCTCTACTTTAAAGAGTCCTCTCCTGCTGATGTTCAGGTGTATATCAGTGTGTAGTGTCTCTACTTTAAAGAGTCCTCTCCTGCTGATGTTCAGGTGTATATCAGTATGTAGTGTCTCTACTTTAAAGAGTCCTCTCCTGCTGATGTTCAGGTGTATATCAGTATGTAGTGTCTCTACTTTAAAGAGTCCTCTCCTGCTGATGTTCAGGTGTATATCAGTATGTAGTGTCTCTACTTTAAAGAGTCCTCTCCTGCTGATGTTCAGGTGTATATCATGTGTAGTGTCTCTACTTTAAAGAGTCCTCTCCTGCTGATGTTCAGGTGTATATCAGTATGTAGTGTCTCTACTTTAAAGAGTCCTCTCCTGCTGATGTTCAGGTGTATATCAGTATGTAGTGTCTCTACTTTAAAGTCCTCTCCTGCTGATGTTCAGGTGTATATCAGTATGTAGTGTCTCTACTTTAAAGAGTCTCTCCTGCTGATGTTCAGGTGTATATCAGTATGTAGTGTCTCTACTTTAAAGAGTCCTCTCCTGCTGATGTTCAGGTGTATGTCAGTATGTAGTGTCTCTACTTTAAAGAGTCCTCTCCTGCTGATGTTCAGGTGTATATCAGTATGTAGTGTCTCTACTTTAAAGAGTCCTCTCCTGCTGATGTTCAGGTGTATATCGGTATGTAGTGTCTCTACTTTAAAGAGTCCTCTCCTGCTGATGTTCAGGTGTATATCAGTATGTAGTGTCTCTACTTTAAAGAGTCCTCTCCTGCTGATGTTCAGGTGTATATCAGTATGTAGTGTCTCTACTTTAAAGAGTCCTCTCCTGCTGATGTTCAGGTGTATATCAGTAGTAGTGTCTCTACTTTAAAGAGTCCTCTCCTGCTGATGTTCAGGTGTATGTCAGTATGTAGTGTCTCTACTTTAAAGAGTCCTCTCCTGCTGATGTTCAGGTGTATATCAGTATGTAGTGTCTCTACTTTAAAGAGTCCTCTCCTGCTGATGTTCAGGTGTATATCAGTGTGTAGTGTCTCTACTTTAAAGAGTCCTCTCCTGCTGATGTTCAGGTGTATATCAGTATGTAGTGTCTCTACTTTAAGTCCTCTCCTGCTGATGTTCAGGTGTATATCAGTATGTAGTGTCTCTACTTTTAAAGAGTCCTCTCCTGCTGATGTTCAGGTGTATATCAGTATGTAGTGTCTCTACTTTAAAGAGTCCTCTCCTGCTGATGTTCAGGTGTATATCAGTATGTAGTGTCTCTACTTTAAAGAGTCCTCTCCTGCTGATGTTCAGGTGTATGTCAGTATGTGTCTCTACTTTAAGAGTCCTCTCCTGCTGATGTTCAGGTGTATATCAGTATGTAGTGTCTCTACTTTAAAGAGTCCTCTCCTGCTGATGTTCAGGTGTATATCAGCGGTATGTAGTGTCTCTACTTTAAAGAGTCCTCTCCTGCTGATGTTCAGGTGTATATCAGTATGTAGTGTCTCTACTTTAAAGAGTCCTCTCCTGCTGATGTTCAGGTGTATATCAGTATGTAGTGTCTCTACTTTAAAGAGTCCTCTCCTGCTGATGTTCAGGTGTATATCAGTATGTAGTGTCTCTACTTTAAAGAGTCCTCTCCTGCTGATGTTCAGGTGTATGTCAGTATGTAGTGTCTCTACTTTAAAGAGTCCTCTCCTGCTGATGTTCAGGTGTATATCAGTATGTAGTGTCTCTACTTTAAACAGAGTCCTCTCCTGCTGATGTTCAGGTGTATATCAGTATGTAGTGTCTCTACTTTAAAGAGTCCTCTCCTGCTGATGTTCAGGTGTATATCAGTATGTAGTGTCTCTACTTTAAAGAGTCCTCTCCTGCTGATGTTCAGGTGTATATCAGTATGTAGTGTCTCTACTTTAAAGAGTCCTCTCCTGCTGATGTTCAGGTGTATATCAGTATGTAGTGTCTCTACTTTAAAGAGTCCTCTCCTGCTGATGTTCAGGTGTATATCAGTATGTAGTCTCTACTTTAAAGAGTCCTCTCCTGCTGATGTTCAGGTGTATATCAGTATGTAGTGTCTCTACTTTAAAGAGTCCTCTCCTGCTGATGTCTCACTAACATGATGAAGATACTTTTCACTTCTCTTACTTCTCCTTTAAGGAAAACGCATGCGAGCTGGAATCAGAGCGAGGAGATAAAAATAAAAAAAAGTGTTTACACTCCGAGAATAACTCCTCTCCTCTTACACACACACACACACACACACACACACACACACACCACACACACACACACACACACCCACACACACACACACACACACACACACACAACACACACACACACACTGATTTTTACAATTTCTGTTTTGCAACTTTTTTCAAATATTCTTTTGACATTCATCACAATGTTCATACTTCATTCCTTGACACTCCTCTGGCAGTCTTCACGCTGGACTGACATGTGAGTGTCTCTGTGCTG